>JACEEZ010009804.1:0-10143 GCA_016584305.1 Chionoecetes opilio | reverse complement strand
AGGGGAAGGGAAAGGGGAGGAGAGGAGAGGAGGAGGAGGAGGAGGAGGGGGAGAGGAGGGGGATAGGAGGAAGAGGAGGAGGAGAGGAGGAGGAGGAGGAGGAGAGGAGGAGGCGGAGAGGAGGAGGAGGAGGAGGAGGAGTAGGAGGAGGAGGAGGAGGAGGAGGAGGAGGAGGGAGGAGGAGGACAAAGGAAAACAATGGCAACGGCAAGTGATACGAAAAAAAAATCAGTGAAAGAAAAACAGAAAAATTGAAACCCAAGTAAATTCGCAAAAGGTTTGAAAAGAAACAAAATAAACCGACAGTGGTGATTACTTGCGCCGCGATGGAGAGAGAGCAGCCTGAGAAAGAGAGAGCCGCAGACGAGGTGAGAGAGAGCAGACGAGTAGACGAGAGAGAGATGAGCGAGAGAGTGAGGCCGAGAAGACGAGAGAGAGAGAGAGAGATAGAGGTAACAAGACACGAAGCACACACAATGGAGGAGAGAAATTGTTGACCTTCCATCCCACTCTGTCCTTCTACACACTTATCATCTTCGTCTCCCTCTCCCCCCTCCCCCCCCCCTCTTCTCCTCTCTCTCTCTCTCTCTCTCCTCTCTCCCTCTCTCTCTCTCTCTTCTCTCTCTCTCTCTCTCTCTCTCTCTCCTCTCTCTCTCTCTCTCTCTTCCTCCCTCTCTCTCTCATCTCTCTCTCTTCCTTCTTCTCTCTCTTCCTCTCTCTCTCTCCTCTCTTCCTTCTTTCTCATAATAATTCCCAAACAGGAGAAAAGATCACGAGAAGATAATAACAAGAGAAAAGAGGAAAATAGAAAAGGCAAAACCAGAATAGGAGAAACCGAAGATGAAAAAGAAAAATAACTACAAATAGAAAGGAATAATGCGATAAGGAATAATAAATAAAAGTTATATAAATAAGGAATAACAATATATAAATAAAGGAATAAAAATAAGAAAATAAAGGAATAATAATAAGAAACAGGAGTGTAAGAAAAACAGGCGAAGAAAAAAAACCAATAAAAAAAAAACATCAAGAAAAAATGAAAACCATCAGATCTATGATAAAAATGATAACGCTAAAATATAATGGGAAAAGATGAAAAAAGAGATTAAGGAATATTGGAAAAGCCAGAAAAGCTTAAATGAAATAATAAAAGAGCAAACTTTGGGATTATTTCAACAAAAGTCAAAGAAAAAAATTAAGCTACAATACCAATAAAATAAAAGTATTTGTTATGTAGAAAATCGAGAAAAGATCAAAAACACTATGACTACAGAGAGAGAGAGAGAGAGAGAGAGAGAGAGAGAGAGAGAGAGAGAGAGAGAGAGAGAGAGAGAGAGAGAGAGAGAGAGAGAGATCAACTTAAACTAGACACCAAACCAGCCATCTAACCTATACTGATTAACCACTCACTCAGTCATTCAAACAGCCAACTAACAATCTATCCAGTCATCCAACCATCCAGTCAGTCAGTTAGTCAATAGCCAACAAACAATCTATCCATCCATCCAACTATCCAGTCAGCCAGTCAGTTAGCCAGTTAGTCAAACAGCCAACTAACCATATATCCATCGATCTAGCCAGCCAGTCAGCCAATCAGTCAAACAGCCAACTAACAATCTATTCATCTATCCAACCATCCAGTCAGCCATTCAACCATCCAGTTAAGCAACCAACTAACCATCTATCCATCCATTTATCTATCCAGCCATCCAGTCAGCCAGCCAGTCTTCAACAGCCCCCTTATAGAAGTATCCAAAAAGTGGCCGAGACAGAGCCTGGTGACTTTTTTTCCCGATAGTTCCAACACATCATCAAGTATTATGTTCATCCCGAGATTATGCAGATAAGAGGCTATTCCCTGGCCAACGCTGGGAGGAGTAGGAAGAGGAGGAGGATTACATAGGATTACATAGGAGTAACAGACACCAGGAGACCTATTGGTCCATAGCGAGGGTATCTGCTGAACTACATACTACTAACTATCAACTACTTGTAAGAAAACAGTTGGAAAATGATACCATGTCCCTAAAGAGGATAGGAACATGGAAGTTTCATAGTGCAGAATGATAGGATATGAAAAATACTAACTACAGCTACCACTACCACTACAACTAATCGATACGGGGGACTAGATACGAAATCGCACTATTAATACCCATTTACTTTACAGTGCGCGTCAAGTCTGTTTTTGAATGTAGTTATTGTGTTGGCTCCGACAACATATGCTGGTAACTTGTTCCATCGATCAACGACTCTAACATTGAAATAATTTTTACGGAGATCGGTGATGCAACGTTGACCGTTTAGTTTTAAACCATTATTTCTTGTTGTCACTTGAGTTGAAAGCTCGAATACGTTCTCTTGATTAATGACATCAAATCATTTTAGGATCTTAAAGGTTTCTATCAAGTCCCCACGGATTCTTCGATCCTTTAAGGAAAACATATTAAGTTTCCGCAGTCTCTCTTTATAAGATGAATTTCGCAGAGATGGAATTTGTTTGGTTGCTCTTCTTTGCACTGATTCCAATTTGGCTTGATCTTTTATGAAACAGGGCGACCAAAATTGAACGGCATATTCCAAGTGCGGCCTAACCAAGGACGTGTATAATTGTGTCATTACTTTTGGAGTTTTATGTTCAAAGTTGCGTTTAATAAAGCCCAACATCATATTTGCCTTTTTACTGGCAGCTAGACAATGCGGACTGGTTTTCAGATCATTTCTGATGATGACACCTAAATCCTTTTCCTGCTGTACTTCAGTTAACGATTTATTTTGCATTTGATAGTTATATTTGAGGTTATCGTTGCCTATATGCATTAATATACATTTATCGGAATTGAATTTTACTAGCCATTTATCACTCCAATCTGATAGTTTGTCTAGATCACTTTGTATGAGTTCGCAGTTTTCTTCTAGTATATGCTTTACCGCCTCATTGGTGTCATCTGCAAATTTCGATATTTTATGATACAAGTCCCCCCGCAGTCCAGATCGTTGATATATAATCAGAAAAAGAGAGTAGGACCCAAGACCGAGCCCTGAGGCACCCCACTATAGTCTATTCCTTAGCTGGATTCCTGGGGTGGGAGCTGCTCGATGCCTAGCCGGTTTGTAAGGACGGCGCTGATGGCTGATAGACTCGGGCGGGGGGCGAGGGGTGCGTACTTGCCTCCGCCTCAACCAAAACCCTTGCGTTTGCCTCAAGAAAAATATTCATATTTCTGGCTTTACGCAACCTCTTACACAAGATAGGCCATTGTTAGCATCAGTGAATAAGGCAGTGATTGTTCAACAACAACACGCCACGTCATAACTCAATAGGGAAAAATAATCATGACTGACTATCACAAAGAGTAGGCGGACTTTAGGTTTTCAGTGCATTGAAATGTGTGTACTCCTACACGATTTACAAGCTACCAAGATAATTTCTAAAGCTGAGCCTTACCATCGTGTTCATAATACATTGCTGCAATCATGAGCATAAAAAATTAAACTAAAACTACACTAATATTAAGATAATTGAAGGAAAGTAAAAGAGTGTATAAACATGTTTTCTGCTATTTTCTCACTCGACGGTAACTCCATAAGTTTTGGTTCGCATCATATTTTCAGAACTGTTTCAAAATCCTTATACTTTTCCGCTACCTGTGGGAGAGCACCTACCAATAAGGAAAAGGAGTAGGTGGTCAAAAGGCTAAGAAAGTTTAAAAACCTGTTTCAAACTGCGTGCGTGACGGGTGGGAGCCTCTGATAGCTCATCCCGAGAGGAAAAAGTCTCTCCTGTATAGAGAGCAATGGATCACCCGTCACTGTGCCCAGTTTTCAAGTAGTAGTTATAACTTTTCTTAGCGTTTTGGACCACCTACTTCTTTTCCTTATTGGTACGTGCTAATACCACAGGAAGCGGAAAAGGATAAGGATTTTGAAACAGGTCTTGAAAATTGAATGCGGACCAAATTTATGAGTTACAAGGCGAGTTGAAGCCAAATAAGGCATAGAAAAAATGTTATACACTCTTTTGATTTCCTTCAAGTATCTTAAATATTAGTGTAATCTTAGTGTAATTTTTTATGCTCATGATACGCAACAATGTATTATGAACACGATGGTAGGCTCAGTTTCATAAATATAATTGGTAGTTTGGTAATATCGGGAGGAGTACACATATCAATGCATGACAACCTAAAAAGTCCGCCCTACTCTGTGGATAGTCAGTCATGCTGATTTTTACCTATGAGTTTAAATGGCGTGTGTTGTTGAACAATCACTTGCTGATTCACTGATGCCAAACAAAATAGGCCACTTGTGTAAGGAGATGAATAACGCCAAGAAAATATGAATATTTTTTCTAAGGCAGGCAAGGGTTTTTGGGTTGCGGCAGAGGCCAAAGTACCACCACCATCACCACCCAGCCCGAGTCTATCAGCCAAATCGCGACGTCCTTACAAACTCGTCTAGGCAGCGAGCAGCTACCAAGATCCAGGCTTAATTGAATAGACTATAGTAACATCGACCCATTCAGATCCTCGCCATGATTACTACCGTTTTTGGTTTCGATTTGAAAAAAGCCAATCGCAATTCATGAAATAATTGCTCTCCAAAAGATGTCCCCTTAGCTGGTCACATTTGCTTATGGGGAAAACTGTATCGAAGGCTTCTGAAAATCAAGGATTTTTACATCCGAGGGTTTAGCGCCAGTTTGAAAAATGACATTAAAAAAATCGAGTGGGTTTGAAAGCAGGATCTTTTTTTTCGAAACCATGCGGGAGTTTTAGTTTTGAGTTTTTCATGAGAAAAGACACTTTTTTTACCCGAAAATTTTTCTAAATAGTTTAACAATCAAGACGTTAGATAATTGAGCAAAAATTTACTTGCGGGCTTTACTTCCTTTCTTGAATATCGGTGTCAATTAGCAAATTTTCCACATATGGGAACATTTTTGCCCATTAGGGATTATTGAGAATAGATTTGTAAATTTCATTAGTACCCAAAAACTGGGTTTTTTAAGTTTTTTAGAAGTTCTTATATGGGGAACATGTTTTTCAACCCCCCGATTGGAGTTTTTTTGTGAAAAAATTACACATGTTTTCGGCGTTTTTCCCGTTTAGTAGGTAAACCCAGCAATTTCGCTTACCCCCTGCTGATTTCGTAAAAATCGTTTTAAATTAATTTGGGAATAATAAACCGTTTTTTCTGTGATTTTACTGCAATTTTTATGCCGCTTTGATTAACCTGTGATCACTTTTTGCCAAATTTTTCACCAATGCAGTAACAATAGACATTTCCCGGTAGTGAAAATAATCTGGGAACTATTACCTTGAGGTCACGGCCCATCTGTTTTTAAAATATTTCTTTTCCCATATAAAGAAATGCTACCTTCTCTATCAGCAAAATTTATTTTTCCAGTTTATACGAGGTAGGTTAAAATTCCACATAAAATTTGTGTCGTATTATTTTGATAACTGATTTTATTGTCATAGAGTAGGCCATCGATTCCCGCATTAGTTTTGGGAGGACGATATTTTCCCAATATTTAGCAATTTACCTTTTAGTTAATCTTTGCGAGACGAGTCATATGATCTTTATTTATTATCGATTTCGATTGCTTGAAAATTTATCTTTAATGTTAAGAATGACACCCCCACCTGCTTTTGCGTACGAAAATTTGGGAATGTTTTTTAACTGGAATGGCTTTTTCAGCTAATAAATTTTTTATTTTTGTGTGAGGAAGAGAAGGTTTAATGGGAAACATAGGAGTAAAGACCACCAGGAGCCCATTGGTCCATGAGAGGGTATTGCGAAATAATAAAACTACAACTACATGAAGAAAAAATTTGGGAAAAGTACCAGCCCCTAAAGATAGGAACAGGGGAAGTTGAGTGAGAAAGATAGGGTATAAAATATACTAACTACAAAAAATATCCATACAATAAGATAGGGGGGGGGCTAGATAGGGGAAATGCATATAAAATCATTACTTTACGTGGCGCAAGTCTTTTTTTGAATGTATTTTATTGTTTTGGGCTCCGAAAAATTTTGGGGTAACTTTTTCACGATCAACGCTCAACATTGAAAAATTTTTTACGGAGATCGGTGATGCAACTTTGACCTTTTAGTTTGAAACCATTATTTTTTGTTGTCATTGATTTGAAAGCTCGAATGGGTTTTCTTGATAAGACATCAAATCCTTTTGGATTTTAAAAGGGTTTTCTATCAAGTCCCCCGGATTCTTCGACCCTTTTAAGGAAAAAATATTAATTTTTAGCAGCTCTCTTCATAAGGGGAATTTCGCTGAGAGGGAATTTGTTTGGTGGTTTTCTTTGCACGTTTCCAATTTGGCTTAAATTTTTTACGAAATAGGCGCCCAGAATTGAACGCTATTCCAAGTGCGGCCAAACCCAAGGGGACGGTATAATGTATCATCACTTTGGATTTTTATTTTCAAATTTGGTTAATAAAGCCAACATCATATTTGCCTTTTTACGGGCAGCTAGGCAATGCGGAGGTTTTTAAGATCATTACGTGATGACACCAAAAACCCTTTTCTGTACTTCATTTAACGATTTTTTTTGCATTTGATATTTATTTGAGGTTATCGTTGCCTATATTCATTACTTTACATATATCGGAATTGAATTTAAAGCCATTTGCATCCAATCTGTAGTTTGTTGAGACACTTTGTATGAGTTCGCAGTTTTCTCTATATATGCTTTACCGCCTAATTTGTGTCATGGGGCAAATTTTCAAATATTTTAGTACAAGTCCGCAGTCCAGATCTTTGATATATACAGAAAAAAGAGTAGGCCCCAAGACCGACCCCTGGGCCCACCCCACTAGTAACATCAAACCCAAAATTGAGCCCGCCATTTTTTAAACCCCCGTTGTTTACGTTTTAAAAAGCCAACGCCAATCCAGAACATAATTCCCTTTCCTAAGCCATGGGCCCTTTTTAGTTTGGTCAACAGTCGTTATGGGGAAAAACTGTATCGAAAGTTTTAAAAATAAGGAATTACACCCCGGGGGAATTTTAGCGTCCAGTTTAAAATAAATGACTTTAAAAAAAATCGAGTAGGTTTTTTTTAAGCAGGATTTTTTATTTCGAAATCCATGCGGGGAGTTTAGTATTGAGTTTTTTTTCACGAGAAATGACACTTTTTTATCCCCAATTTTTTCCAAAATATTTTAACAATCACAGAGTTAGATAAGGGGGCGAAAATTTATAGTAGGCTCAAAAACCCCCCTTTTTTGAATATCGGGGTACTTTAGCTAATTTCCACATACTAGGAACATTTTTCCCCATTACGATTTTAGAGCATAATTTTTAAGGGGGAGCGAAATTTGACGTGAATTCGCAAAAGTAATCCGGCGAAATATCGCCCCCCCCCCACGGATTTGTGGTGAGTTTTGCAAAATACTTTGAAATTTCGTCTAGGGTTATCTCTCCCTATTTCCCCAAACTACACTTTGAGTCCCCCATACATGGTTTTTGGTTTGACAATGGAGCTTCGTCTTTTAATAAAACCGATTTAAAATATTATGAGTACGAATGCCATGCTTTATTATATTTTTAAAATGTTTTTTATCTTCAGGGGGCCCCAAAATTTTTTGAGTTTTTTTACTTCGAACGTATTTGGAAAAAAAATTTCGGTTTTTATTTGGATTCCTTTTCAATTTTTTTTTCTATTCGCGCTTTTTTTTGTTTTATTAATCCCCTTTTCAACGACGTTTACGTCATTGTATTCCTGAAATGAGTCCGATTTGATCGCTTGTAAACTTTTAGCTCGTCGCTTACGCCAATTATTTGTTTAATCATTAGTATTCCCAACTGGGTTTTTTTTTTGTTATTAGACGTTTCCTTCCTGGGAAATGTTTTTAACCACATTTGGGTTTATTTTTGAATTAAAAAATTTCACATGTTTTGGCGTTATTACCATTGTAGGTCAACCCAGCAAAAATTTGCTTTTGTACCCTGCATCCGTGAAATCTGTTTTTTATAATTGGGGGGAAATAAAAACCGGTTTTTTGTGATGTTACATTGCAATTTAGCCGAAAGATTAAAATGTGACATGTTTGCCAAAGTTCACCCATATCGCAGAATCAATCAGCAGTGTGGTAGTGAAAAATAAACTAGGATTTTCTATTTTCCCTTTTGGCTCACGGACCACCTGATTTCAAATACTTGTTTTTATAAGCAAAAAGCGTACCCCTTCACAAAATTTTTTTAGTTTTTACGAGGGAGGTCCAATTAATGTGTCGTTTTTTGTTGATAACGACTTTATTCGTCATAGAGGGGGCCTGCAAGGTCCGCTTGAGGCCTTTGCAAGGAGGAGGAGGAGGAGGAGGGGGAGGAGGAGGAGGAGGGGGAAATTCATTTACATTTACGTTGTCAAAATGGTCTTTTGTGGATCAGTTTTTGGGCTGAATCTTTTTTTACTTAATATTTTTTTAATTTTGGACGTTTGTTATTTCCTTTAATTTTTTTATCTTGTCTTAAAATATTTAAACCATAAAATTCTATTTAATTAATATTTTTTTTTTTTCTTTTTTTATTTTTTTTTCCTACAGCCCCCAAAGCCTAGATTACCGTTTAGGGGGGGTTTTGGCTAGCTTGCGGGGGCTATTGGTGCCCCTTTTGGTCCACCCCCCTGTGTTTTTGGGGGCCTCGGCCCCCCCAAACACAGATCTCCCGAAAACCCCCTCACTTCATGAAATCATGGATGTAGAAATGATGTATTAACGCCAACCCATTCACATCACCCCCCCAACCCCTTCACTCACCCCCCTTACCCTCACCCCCACCCCTTCCTCACCCTTACCCCTCACCCCTTTACCCCCCCATTTACCCATCACCACACACCCATTCATACCCATCCCATCACCCCCCATCATTCCCCCACCCACCCCCCCCTCACCCGCCACCATTCACTCACCCCATACCCCACACCCTTACCATACTCCACCCCTTCACTCACCCCTACCCATCACCCCTCATCAAGGTTTCCTCAAAATTTTCGAACCCATTTTTTTTTACAATTCTCGCTAATAGGCTGCTAAAAAAAAAAAGAAAAAAAGTATGGACTTCATAAATGGGCTTAAAAAATGGCCCCCAAACGACCCGGTTCCAAAAAAAGTGCCATATGATGGGGTTTTTGCCCAGGGGGGGGCGGACCCCATCGCGGAAACATACAAACACAGAAGAAGGAGACACACTTTCGCCTATATTTTATGTATTATTATTTATACTCTATATTATATTTTCCTATTAATATTTTTTTTATTCCCCTCCATCCCACTTTATCTCATACCCCCCTCTATTTTGTTTGTCTATTTTTATTTTATTATCAGTGTGGTTTTTTCATGTTTATATGTTTTACGTCTTCAAAAGTGGAGTTTTGAGCTTTTAAAAAAGAGAGGATGGGAAGGAGGGGGAGAGAGAAGGAGGGAGGGAAATGAAAGAAGAAGAGAGAGAAAGAGGGGAGGTGAGGAGAGGAGAGAGAGAAGAGAGGGGGAGGAAGAGAGAGGGAGAGAGGAGAGAGGACGAGGGGTGTGGGCGAGACACTTCCTATTCCCCTCTCTCAATTTGCCAGTTATTTTCTCACTGGCCTGAATATTTAAAGGGGGTATTAGGCCTCCCAAAAAAGGTTGCTGCAAGTTTTCCGGGGATGTTTTAGTGGTGAATAGTTTTGGGTTTTTCAGTGTTTTCAATGGCAAATTTCTTCTCTCTAAATTAAAGTTACTGAAAATAGCCGCCCTATACCATCTCTCGTATTCATAAAAACAAAAGACCTCTCTCCTCTCTTCTCTCCTCTCTTCTTTTCTCTTCTTCTCCTCTCTCTCTCGTCTTTCTCTCTTCCTTTCTTCTTCCCCTCTCTTCTCTCCCTCTCTCTCTTCTCTCTCTCTCTCTCTCCTTCTCTCTTTCTTCTCCTTCTCTCTCTCTCTTCTCCCTTCTCTCTCTCTCTCTCTTATATATATATATATATATAATATTATAAAATATATATTTTCAAAATCCAGAACATACATCATACAAGCTCAGACCGCAGCACACAACAGGGAAAAAAAGGGGGCCCCACCCAAAATATTAATACCCGCAGGGGCAAGGGACAAAAAACGATTTTTATATACAACGGAGAGGGAAAA
>JACEEZ010009803.1:390729-405729 GCA_016584305.1 Chionoecetes opilio | reverse complement strand
GCCGTGATCCTCCGCCTACAAAATCAGTGCTACCTACACCCAAGACAACCAGACCGAGTTGGAGGCTCGTAGGGCACGCTGCAAGAACCCGCGGAAGTAGGAGTAGTAGCAGTAGGAGGAGGAGGCTCAGGAAGAGGAAGGAAAGAGACGGCGACTAAGCTGAAATGTTCTCTGTTCAGATTCTCGTGTTTCCGTCCCGCCTCGAGCACAGGTAATTGTTGTACTACGTGTTCCCGGTGGTGATCATTTTGCAGACTAGGGAAAAGTTCAGAGATTTGTTTGGCATGGCTTGGAAGCTTAGGTCAAAGAGGAAGATTTAGGAGCGCGTGATGGAAAGGGCGGCTTTGGTGAAGTAGGGCGGCAGGTCATGCGTGGCGAGGGGGGGGCGAGGGGGATCAAAGGGGCGGGTTTTGCTCTTTTTCCCAAGGCACGTCACTTTATATGCCTCAAGAAGCCTCCTAAGAGCCCCGCTGGTGGAGTGAGAGAAAGAAAACGGAGCCAGAAGACGCAAGAACTTTGTAGATGAATATTTATTTATTAATCTTCTTTTCTGTAACTTTTCTCATGAATACAAAAAAAAAGATAATGGAAAGAAAAGTATATACATGTGGTATGGAGGTTTTCATGATTGGCTTTATTAATGTTTGATGGTCCTTAATCTCCTAGATAGAGGGACGAGGAACGTTGTAGACAGGGGGACAGAGGCTGATGTTTTAATGAAGGATCACATCACAGGCCAAAACTCAAATAACATTTTTATTGTTAGTTTCGCAATTTCGCAATTATGAGTTTCGCAAAGGTTAATCAAATAGTAGCATTATGTACGCTGGAAATCTGCAAACCAAACATTAAACTGAATATATGACTTTCCACGCTTGCGGCTTCTAGTGTTGAACTCTCGACTTGCCTGTCTGTGGAATTATAATGAATCTCCAATTTTGACGAAATTAACTGATATCTTGTTTACTTATTTGCTGGGAAGTATGAATTCCGAAACTGACCGAACTTGCAAGGCTTACTATTTTATATTTCCTTAACGAAATAATAAGAGTAAAGGTCGGAAGATGAATCCCGTTGACTCAGGTTACTCAAACAGAAGGAAAAGGGAATGAATATAAACATGGATTATATACTTGTGGAGGAAGGGCAAGAGAGAGAAAAGTAGAAGAATGATGGTGAGTGACTGGCAGTTAGAATAAAAGGTGAGAGATGTATAGTGAGTATATATAAGAGGTTAGGGAACAGGCCCGGTATTTATAATAAGGCTATGGGATTCCCATAAGGTTCGACATAACATAAAGTTGCCCATAAGATCTCCATAGCTATGGAGCAAATTTCCGCCATAGCTATGGGTCTAGCAGTTCCTGCTGACATAACTTCGCGCTAAATGTAGCATTTACATTACCCTAAAATGTCTTTTTGATCATGAAATAACGCTTGAAATCAATAAAATATGAGCAGTAAATTATGTGAGAACCTTACGAACTGAAAATAAAGCAATTTTAAAGGATTAATTCATATATACGTGTAAATAACATCCCGTAGAAAAGTTTTACGCGGGAACGATCATGTAAACACTTGTCTCTCTCCTCCCTATAAATAATATGTTATATCTCCACAAGTAATGGTAGAAGGGTGACGGAAGGAAACACAACAGGTAAACCACGTAGTACAGAAGGGGAAAGGGGCAAAAGCCAGGGAGGGAGTGATGACCAGACAGATACGGCAATATACGTAGCTAGGTAGATATACTGCCGTATCTGTAGCTACGTATAATGCTGCATCTCTGCCTGATCATCACTTCCTCCCTGGCTATTGTTTCTTTCTCCTCCTTTACTACATGGTTTAACTTGTATGTATCCTTCCGTCACCCTTCCGTCATTACATTTGGAAATATGATGTTATTTGGTAAATTTCTAGCGTTTGCCCATACTCTCCCCTTTGCTCCAAACAAGCTTGGGAACCTGTGGGAATGCGGGGTTTGAGGGTGGGGACTAAATAATGCGTCGAAAACACGTATTTTTAGAGTTGTGTAGGAGTCAAAATTATCTATATCTAGGGTACTTTTCCCTAGATATGGGAAATTTACCTAACCTTCAAGCTCCGGGATTACAAGGCCCCCTCGTAATCTAACCTAACCTAAGCAAATTAAACCTAACCTCCTAGCGAGGGGCTCTGCCCCCCTTGACCCCCGATAATCTATCCTAACTTATCGATAATCACCCGATAATCTATCCTAACTTAGCGATAAAAACTCGATAATCTAACCCAACCTAATGGGGCCCCTCGACACCCCCAGTAACCTAATTTTGTTTTTATCTTACTTCTTAATGGGAGGGGTGGGGGAGGGTGGGGTGGACTCGATACTCCGGTCATTCTGTTAGTGAGGATCGTCAGCAGGTCTACACGTTTCTTGACTGATGAAATTCAGTCAATTTTCCCTAGATCTAGGGAATTTTTACGCCATTACCTAACTCAATAATTATGTGGTTGCAACGCACATTTTGTACCCCAGCCAAATATCCCGCATACCCCCAAGGTGCCCAAACTTGTTTTGGGGGAGAGGGGGAGTACGGGCAAACACTACAATAATACCTGTTATTTATAGGGAGGAGAAAGACAAGAGTTTACGTGCGTCTCACTCTTCCTTATGTGACCTGCATCGCCTCTGCTTTTCTTCCCTTGCCGCGGACACTTTCCAATGAGGATTTGGCTTTAGTTAGAAGGTTAAAACGTGGAGTTAGGTTAGGTTAGTGAATCTAAAGGTGGAGTTAGGTTAGTGAATATTAAGGTGGGGTTACGTTACATTAGGTTAGGTTAATGAATCTAAAGGTGGGGCTAGGTTAGTGAATATAAAGATAGGGTTACGTTACATTAGGTTAGGTTAGTGAATCTAAAGGTGGGGTTACGTTACATTAGGTTAGGTTAATGAATCTAAAGGTGGGGTTAGGTTAGTGAATATAAAGGTAGGGTTACGTTACATTAGGTTAGGTTAGTGAATCTAAAGGTGGGGTTACGTTACATTAGGTTAGGTTAGTGAATCTAAAGGTGCGGTTACGTTACATTAGGTTAGGTTAGTAAGTCTAAAGGTGGGGTTACGTTACATTAGGTTAGCTTAGTGAATCTAAAGGTGGGGTTAGGTTAGTTAATATCATGTCATATACGCTTCTTACTAAAAACATTTGATATCTCCAAAAGTAATGATTTGCGACGGCAACTCATTGAGAGTTTCTTAGAAGCCATTAAGGTAACCAGAAAGCACACTCCCAATTGTGTAGGGGATTAATTCTGGTCCTAGTGTAAAAAATTAACCTTGTTTCCAAGTATTACATTTTTGTTTTTCCGGAAGTAGTATCTCCACTACGTGCTGAAGCTGAAATGATAGCCCTCCAGAAGGTAGATATGACTGCGTAGGTAAAACAAATCTTTACCTTCATTTCTTCCAAAGACAATAGCTAAATTTACTATAAACATATCAATACTAAATATAAAATAATAAAGCCTTCGAAAAATTTGTCAAATAAGCAATTAAAACCCTTTATTCATCCTTTTCATCTATTAGTAGAAGTGGAACTGTCGTCGAAAATTTCCGTCGGCGAGAATTCTCGGTTGTTGTCTCGCACAGAATTTGGGTACACGAGAGTATTACCATGGACGGCCTTGAGCAAGCATTTTTCCTGTCCACTCCAGCTGCTCCATGGTCATCACTGCAGCAGCTGCACTGCTCAGTGCCTGCTGCATTTTGCCAGTGGCGAGGAAACAATCATAATGTTATTATAATTTTCATTCCCGCTGTCAGTGTATGGTTCCTTTTTTATTTACTCTGGAGGAATGCATTTACGAGAGTGACGTACATAATTCCCTCATGGTTCAGCCGATACCTCTTGACAAGTTCTTCGTCATTCAATTAGCCGAGAACGTCTCTTCTGGCACGAAAATGCCTGAGTTGGCGCTGGCGGAAGAGTTGTTTTGCTGCCATGTTGACGGCTAATGTCAACATAAGGATCCTTATGGGACCTCCGGACATCCCATAGCGCTTATGGGCAACTTTATGGGAAAACACGAGCACTTATGGAATTTTCGGTGACTTATGGCGAACTTCGCCATTTTGTCTGCTTATGGGAAACCCATAAGCTATTATAAATACGGGCCCAGGTGCGTAGAGATATGACAAGGAAAAAAAAAAAATGGTACGTATGGATCGTAGAATATATTTTCGAATCGTATTACAGTACAGCACCAGTTTAAAGAATGCGTGAGACTGTCAATTTTAGGGATAACTGCAAGAAAAAACGTGGAAAATACATCTTTCTTATGAGGCAAAACACTCCTACATATTCTGCGGGTATGGGTGTGAGGGGCGGGGTCAAGGGTGTAGATAAGGGGAGGAGTTGTAAGGAAAGGTTGAAGGGGAAGGGGAAGGGGAAGTGGAAGGGGAAGTGGTAGGGTGAAGTTGGAATAAGGGGAAAGTCTGGGGGTCTTGCTTTCCTTCCCTCCCCCAGCAGTATTAACTCCCCGGGTGTCCTGCGGTGTATGTCTCTCCTTTATGCCGCGCCAGCACGCCTGAACGAGTGGTGGAGGGGCGGCCCTGTCATGAGGCAGCCACCTGGGTCCTCGCCTCAGTCCGCCCTTTCATAACACTGGTCGCTTGGAGGCTAAATGAGGCAGTTTTCAGAAAGGGGGATGGAAAAATAACCTAAAGGAGAGCACCCTTTCTGCTAGTATATATATAAGAAAGGCAAGACAAGATAGCATGGTTCATCCTGGCGTAATAGCGTCTCATGATCATCATTACAACGCACATCACGCTATGGGACCCGCCAGCCGGAGGGACACAGGACACAATACGATGCACAGGAGTAGAAAAAGATCATTCCTTTTCCTGAGCACAGTTTTACCTTCAGAGACGAAGAGAAGGGGGAGGGACTGACCAGAGAAACACCCTTAAATCCTCCCCCCCTTCCCCTCCACCTGTAAAACCAGCTGCTGTTCCCCACGTCAGCTGGCCAGAAAGGTAATTTTCTGTACTTAATTTTATTTTTTTTTTACATTTGTGCCTATAGCGCCTGTAGGCAGTGGTGACTCAGGGCTCGGATGGTAGGCTCTGGAGGTTCACTTGAGGGCTGTGATGGTAGGTCCTCGCCCGTGGTGGCGCAGTGATTAATTTGCTGACATTACCGGGACTAACGAGGCGTAATCGCTGGCAATGTGTGCGTCGGTTCAGAGCAAGGCACTCACTATGATTCTGTGTGTAGACTATCGTAGAGTGTCTGTGTGTATATGGGGAGGGGGGAGGGTGCTTTAGAGGATCCATAAGTGGCTTTCCAGGAAAGTAATGTAGACTTTGACATATACGATGTTCATGTTGCCTCTCTACCTTAAAGAATGACTCATGAATACTGCATGAATGTGTCATATGTATTTACGAGGTGAGAGAGAGAGAGAGAGAGAGAGAGAGAGAGAGAGAGAGAGAGAGAGAGAGAGAGAGAGAGAGAGAGAGAGAGAGAGAGAGAGAGAGAGAGAGAGAGAGAGAGAGAGAGAGAGAGAGAGAGAGAGAGAGAGAGAGAGAGAGAGAGAGAGAGAGAGAGAGAGAGAGAGAGAGAGAGAGAGAGAGAGAGAGATATGCAGACAGACAGACTGACAGGCCGATAGAATAGAGAGACAGACAGCTAATAACAGAAAGAAAGATAGAGGCAGAAAGACACACAAATAATTATGAGTGGAGAGATATACGAGTAAGTGTGTCATGACCCAAATAAATTAACATATAATTAACGAGAAAAAAAAAATACAGATAACAATAGAACAACATTTTTTGACATCACCTTCATAAAAATATCAAATTATCGGACTTACTTCGCTTATCAATATTGAATCAGCGGGAGGGAAAAATGAATGAATGAAACAAGTACGTGGAAAAAAAAGAAAACTAATCAGCGAGACGAGACCCTAACGAGGGTTGGGAGAGCAAGTAACAACACTCGAAAAACACCAAACAAAACCATGAACAAAATAGGCAACGTTGAATACCACTGTCTGCGTGGAGGGTTCGGAAAATACTAGGAATTACTATACCTCGATACTTCTTTTTTCCTACCTTGAGGCTCTTCCGGACGGCATTCAAAACTCTGGAGAGAAGAAAATGAGATGCCGGGAATATACGTCCTTCCATGTGCTCCTGTATTTGTGGCATGGTATGTCTCGCTGCAGTCCCGCTAGCATTACGAAAACAAATCTTTTTACCTCCCTCCCTCCATCCTGCACACATCAACGCACACAAACGCCTGCGTTTCCAACAGAGGTGTCTTGAACGATCTAAAATAACAACTACCACTAATGAAATTGTATCAGTTTAGTACTTCAGCGTTTACAGTTTATTTCTATTAGCGTTCATTATAGTTTCATTACGTATTTTCATAAGGTAAATACGTGATATTCGTGGTCATCTAATATCTAATATACTATAGGAGTAGCCGTGTGTCTGTCTGTCTGTCTGTGTGTCTGTCTGTCTGTCTGTTTTGGGTAGCCGAAACTGTAAATTCAACTTTGATGAGAGTAGGCTCAAAAATCGCAAATAAATCGTAGGTGGTAAGCGGCTTGGTTCCATGTCAATTGAATCTTTTTGAAGGGGGGTTTTGGGCTAAAAACACTTTTAGGCGTATTAGAATACAGGAGAAACTCTGCGGTAATGTATTGCCGCATTCCACAAACTCAGTAGACTCATGGACTTAAACGTTTGTGTGAGCGTGTGTGTTGGAATCACACGGAACACAAAGGGTTGGAATCACACGGAAACAAAGGGTTGGAATCACACGGAACACAAAGGGTTGGAATCACACGGAACACAAAGGGTTGGAATCACACGGAACACAAAGGGTTGGAATCACATGGAACACAAAGGGTTGGAATCACACGGAACACAAAGGGTTGGAATCACAAGAAACACAAAGTGTTGGAATCACACGGAACACAAAGGGTTGGAATCACACGGAACGTGGTCTACCTCGAGGCACTTTGATCAGTGACCAACGACAGCAACAACACGATTGGAGTTTGCAATCACATGTTGTTTAATATACGTATACTACTACTCAATATATGGGTCCGAAGGGCCCACAAGCACTTGTCTAATATACTATAGGAGTAGCCGTGTGTCTGTGTGTCTGTCTGTCTGTTTGGTGTAGCCGAAACTGTAAATTCAATTTTGATGAGAGTAGGCTCAAAAAATCGCAAATAAATCGTAGGTGATAAGCGGCATGATCCCATGTCGATTGAATAATTTTGAAGAGGCGTTTTGGGCTAAAAACACTTTATAGTATTAGATTACAGGAAAATTCTGCGGTAACGTCTTGCCGCATTCCACAAACTCAGTAGACTCATGGACGTTTGTGTGCGTGTGTGAGTTTGTGTGTGTTGGAATCACATGGAACACAAAGGGTTGGAATCACACGGAACGTGGTCTACCCCGATGCACTTTGACCAGTGACCCACGACAGCAACAGCACGATTGGAGTTTGCAATCACATGTTGTCTAATATATACTACATACTACTACAAACATCAATACATGGGTCCGAAGGGCCCACAAGCACTTGTTTAACTCTATTCAAACAGTTATCTTCTAACCTGTCATTCCCTTCACATCCAGCATTGTGGGGGAAAATGCGTGGTGCTTAAAATAAAGATTCATTATACGACTGACATGAGGAAGATAGTGAAAAAGTGACCATTTACTCGTGCCATTATGAGTAGAATTGGTGAATGTATTATGCAGTGGATGAGAGCGGGACAAGCTTAGCAATAACGATGTAAAATGCTTTAAGAGAATGTTGTGTGAATTTTTAAAGTTGAGGTGATGTAATATGCACGCCGGAGTCGACATATGTGAACTGACTGGCTTTATTTTTTTTGTCGAGTCTAAATGCGCTTATGTACTTAATAATGAATAATTAAGGTTTTATGCGTACTACACATTAATTTCTCCAGCATATTTATTTCTCCACTGAATAATACACAACATGATTTCTCTCCGCAGTAAATATTTAATTTTCCTCGCCAGACACCGACATTAAAACAACATTTGGTTACGGATTTCCAACCTCTATTTCTTTTGTTTTTATTTTATTATTCACTGAATTTCGGGTTACATCTCACAGTTGTCAGACAAAAAAACAACAGAAATGCGAATATATATATAGGTGTGAGTGTGCTGAAAACTTAATACACCATAAAAACAATTGATAGTTATTGTACGTATTCTTGAAAATCACGTTTATTCCCGGCGAGGAGATTACTGATAAAATGTTACCTTTTATTCACTATTTCGCGATACACCTTCCACTAACTTTAATACGTCAGGTGATCTTTCCAGGTGGTTTAATTTCCCCCACTTGACGGTCATCCTCGAGACTGTCAAGGAGGAGGTCATCTAACTATCAGGCGACGGTCGTAATGGTCACTTCATCTCTCACTGAGCCGCACCGCAGGGACGTAACGGAGCGACAAGGCTTTAAACACACACACACACACACACACACACACACACACACACACACACACACACACACACACACACACACACACACACACACACACACACACACACACACACACACGCAAACACACACACACACACACACACATACACACACACACACGCAAACACACACACACACACACACACACACACACACACACACACACACACACACACACACACATACACACACACACACACACACACGCAAACACACACACACACACACACACACACACACACACACACACACACACGAACCGTCTTGATGGGCTCAGTTGGTCAGGGCGCCAGGCACCATTATGTGAACCGGTGTTCAACCCCTGGCCCCGCTCATACCCGGGGATTTTTCCACTGAAAAACTCAGGCGGTTACTGTCCCCCTTGAGCAAGGGATGGGGGGTGTGTGGTGTGTGAGGTCCCAGCATTACCCTAAGATCAGTAATAATGAGCTTCAAGTCTGCACCGGGAGGGTAAAATGGCGATCGCGAGTCTGGCTCGAGTGGACAAGACCATGGTAAATGAAACACTAATTTACCTGCCGCCAAGCTTGTAATTACCTCTAGTCTTCCCTTGCCTTGATAATCTACCCATAAAGCCTTTAACCCAGACAGAAAGGAAGAGTTTCTTGAGGTTTTCTAAAAATTATTACGTCGTTGTGAGATGATAGAAATCCGAACATGCAATTTATTTTGTGTATTTTCACAGACTTTTTAGATGCATTATTTGTCAAAAACCATACGCTACAAACAGGCCTTAGCTGAATATCATTCACTCTATATTGTACGTTTTATACATCTGTATTTTGTTTGGTAATCTTGTTTTTCATCGCAGTGAGTCAGACACGAGGGTGAAGGGAGAAGGAATGTAAACAGTGGAAAAAGTAACTAAGAAATGGAGGAAGGAAACAAATAGGAGGGAGAGGAAAAGAGTGAAATAGCTATGCTTCAGACAGTGAAATTGTGAGAGGAGAATGCAAGAAGAAATGGGGAGAGAAGGGAGAGCGATAGTAGAAGTGAGGGAGGAGAGAGAGGCAAGGAATAATGAAGAAGATTAGAGAGATCAAAGAGAGCCGTAGGAGCAAAAGAAAGAGATAGGAAAGGAAGAAAAAGAAGCGTAACATATGAAAGGATAGAGGGAAGGGAGAAACGAGGCAAGAAGAGGAAGATAAGAACATAAGAAAATAAGGAAGCTACAAGAAGCCGCGAGGCCTACACGTGGTAGTTCCTGTCACCTAACACTACCTACATCCATTTTTCATCCCCATCCATGAACCTATCCAGCCCCTCTTTAAACCTCCCTAATGACTCAGCACTAACTACCTGTCTACTGAGACCATTCCATTCATTCATCACCCTATTTGTGAACCAATTTTTCCCTATTTCCTTTAAAAATCTATGCTTTTTCAGCTTGAATCCGTTACTTCTTGTTCTACCCTGGTTAAGAGCCGTAAGAAGTTTTCCTACCTCTCCTATATTAAATCCCTTTATCCACTTAAAAACTTCTATCAGATTGCCCCTTACTCTGCGTTTCTCGAGTGAGTGTAATTTCAATAACTTCAATCACTTCTCATAACTAAGGTTACACATCCCTTGTATCATTTTGGTCATCCTTCTCTGCACTGTTTCTAACAAGGCTATATCCATCCTGCAATATGGAGACCAAAACTGAACCGCATAGTCTAGGTGAGGCCTGACTAGAGCCAGATAAAGCTTTAGAATAACTTCCGCACTTCTACTTTTAACACTTCTGGTAATGAATCCTAATACTCTATTAGCTCTATTTCAGGCCTCAATACATTGTTTCCTAGGTCGGAGGTCTGGACTCACCTTCACTCAAAGATTTGTTTTCACCTTCTGATCTTTTCAACGATACATTGCTTATGGTGTATCTATTACCAGGGTTTTTTCTACCAACATTCATAACGCTGCACTTATCAATATTAGATTCCATCTGCCTTCTGACTGCCCACTCGTTAAGTTTATCTAAGTCTCCCTACAATATGTTTACATCAGACTGTGATCCAATAATCCTACCTACCTTAGTATCATCAGCAAACTTGCTGATATCACTGCTAATCCCACTATCCAAGTCGTTGATGTAAATCAAATATAGTAATGGACCCAAAACAGACCCTTGTGGAACTCCACTTGTCACCAGTCCCCATTCAGATTTAGAGCCATTAATTGTAACCCTTTGTTGCCTATTACTTAGCCAAGCTCTGATGCAATGAAAAACCTTCCCATCTATTCCATGAGCCTTAACCTTATTCAAGAGTCGCTCGTGTGGTACTTTGTCAAATGCCTTACTAAAGTCCAGATATATTATATCATAATCCTTATCATTATCTGCTGTCTCATAAACTTTCCTATAAAAACTCAATAAATTGGTGAGACATGACCTACCCTTGGTAAGTCCATGTTGTGAATCATTGATCAAACTATGTTTATCTAAGTGCTCTCTAATGTTGTTTGCAATAATAGATTCCAATAATTTACCCACCACTGACTTACGGGTCGATAATTTGACTTTAGTCCTCTGTCTCCCTTCTTAAATATTGGAACAACATTTCCTTTCCTCCACAATAATGGCACATCGCCTATCTCTACCGATTTCCTAAAAATGTGCACTAACGACTCACTAACAACCTTCTTGCATTCCTTTAATACCCTGGGATACACTTCATCTGGTCCTGGCGATTTAAAATTCTTCATTTTATCTATACCCTCTTCCACCATTTCCCTAGTTATCACACTATCTTAGAGTTTCTTCTCATTGCTTCCTTTGAACATCTGTTCACTGTCAGGTATCGTCTGTGTATCCTCCTCCGTAAAAACACTTAAGAAATAATCATTTAGACTTTTACACATATCCTCATCCGTATTTAAGACGTTACCCTGTCCTGACCTTAACGGCCCAACTAATTCCCTTGTCTTGGTTTTATATACCGGATAGAACCCCTTTGGGTCACTTTTCGCCTGTCCTGCTACCTTAATCTCATAATTGTTCTTTGCAACTCGAGTTAATTTCTTCACTGTCCTTGCCATCACTTTATACTGTTCTTTGTTTACCAATCCTGCCTTGAACCTTAAATAAATGTTTCTTTTTACTCTTATGTTGTCTTTTAAATTAGTGGTCATCCATTTTGGATCACTCTTTCTGGACCATATTTCCCTATAAGGAATATTTATTTTCTGTCCCTCAATTATATTCCTTACAAAGGAGGTATAATCCTCCTCAGCCCCGACCTCACTTCCATGTCTAACCGCTCTAATTATCTCTTCAGCCCCGACCTCACTTCCATGTCTAACCGCTCTAACTACCTCCTCAGCCCCGACCTCACTTCCATATCTAACCGCTCTAATTACCTCCAGGTGACTTCCTAATCCTTCATAATTGGCCTTTCCAGCTGTCAGCGCCCTGTCCTTACCCTGGGAAAATTTCTTCCCCTCCATCCCACACCTCTTATTAATAACATCCAGGTGTCTTCTTAATCCTGCATAATTGGCCTTTCTGAAATTAGGTATTCTATGTTTATTGCGACTTAATTTTCCAACTTCCCATTTTAAGCTAAATCTGATCTCATAATGGTCGCTATTATCTAGCTTTCCACCGATATCCACATCTGTAACTAAATCGTCTCTATTTGTCAGCAATAGATCTAGAATATTATCTCTTCTAGTAGGCTCCTTGATTGCTTGACTTTGGAAGTTATCCTGGATTATGTTTAACAATTTATCTGCGTCGCTGTCACCTATGATTAAATCCCAGTCTATACTACTAAGATTAAAATTTCCCACCACGCATAGTCGATTATATCTGCAGGCCTTGTTTATTTCTTCCCATATAGGAGCTGAATCCTCTTTACATAAGTTTGGAGGCCTATACACTACACCCAAAACTATTTTCCCAGTTCCCTTCGTTACCTCTACCCATATAGACTCTATGCTGTCATCTGTTTTTATAACATTATTAACACAACACTGCAATGTATCTCTTGCATAAAGCGCAACTCCTCCACCTCGTCTGCCTACTCTGTCCTTGTAAAATAACTTATACCCAGCTATCTCGACTTCCGGATCAAATACCTTTCCTGACATATCCAACCATGTTTCTGTTAATGCTATTATATCAAAATCCTCTACACTATTTATCCCTCTCAGGAAATCAATCTTTTTAAAAAATACTCCTACAGTTTGTATAGTAAACCTTCAAGCAACTCCTCTTTTTTTTGTCCATTTTCCCTTTATCTTTAACTAAGCCCCTCCTCTCTCTCTTCTTACGAATCACTTTAGTTCCCTGCCTTCTGAAACTCCTCCTAGTGTCGCAAGATTCCTTTACCCCGACCCCAGTGTCTACTCCCCGGTTCTCTATCTTAAAAAAGCCTGCAGTGCATCTACCTCCCTTTCAAGGGATTCAGACAAGATCTGAACTCCTTTCCTCGAAAAGTGCACCCCGTCCCTGCTGTAGAGGTGGTTATGCCCGGAGAAGAGGTCCCAGCTGTCGACAAAGGCCCAAGCATTGGCTTTGCAATGAAGTGCCAGCCGGCAATTCAAAGCAATAGCCCTGGAGTACCACAAGTCGTCAACATAGCGTCTTGGAAGGACACCGCACACCACAAGGAACCCACCCCTGTCCCTAACTTCTACAGCTTCCTTGATCCGCCGTAGCAATTCCTCACATCTTACACACTCAACATAATTTCCCCCAGCGCTCAGGCAGACGATGGGCTTTTTCCTTTGGTCCGCCATGCACTCAACTATCTTGTCACTAACATAACCTATCCCCTTCCCTGGGTAGCTCACCGACTTCATGCGCAGCCCTTCTCTGTCACAGAACCTGCTTTCAAGATGCCTAACCTGACTGTCACCAACAACCAAGATCTTACCTTCGAGTAATGATCTATCGTCTACCTTCCTTACCTCCGTATCTTCCTCTTGCAGCTCCGAGAGTACCTGAAATGGGTTCGTGCACACAACATGGTTATTGTTTACCTTCATCTCCTGAGGGCGGGCTCCATGATCAACTAACTTCCAAACACCAATCCCTGGTGACTTACTAGGAACCTTAGTAGTCGCCCGAGTCACATCTTGCTCTGGTACCCCTCCAGGTACATCCCTCGCATGTGCCCCTCCACTCACTCCACTTGACCTTCACCTCCACACTTAAGGAAACGTATCTCTATTTCCTGCTTCTTCACCACGCTTTTCACATCGTTCACTTCACCTGCAAAGCTCCTTTTCAAGTCTTCGATCGCCTCCAGAATAGTCTTAAGCTCCACTCCACACCCTTCACTACACTCTCCCTCGACCCTTCTCCCTCCCTCTACCACACTAGTATCACCTCAGCCTCCTTCACTCCTACCACACTAACACTCTCCACCACAGCAGAAGCACACAACACCACTTCTCTCTCCGCCTCCACCAAAACACTCTCCGTCGAAGACGTCGCCGATCTAATCCCGAGAGCTCAACCAACACAACCTCACTACTTGGAGACCTCAGGTCGACTCGGTAAAGATATGACATAATGGGAAAGACGATAAGGAAGGGGAAAGATAAAAAAAGTGAGAATTGAGTGAGTGAGAGAGATAGAGGATAAATACAGGGAAGTAATACAAAGCAGGAAAAAGACAGAGGGATATGGAGTAAGGAATATAGAGAAGAGGAGGAAGGGCGTGAGAGAAAGGGAGGAAGGTAGTTGAGGGTAACTTAAGAGGGTCTCCGGCAGTACCACGTTCATTATATGACGGAGAGTTGCCGGTGGTATGGACTCGGCAAGGCTGAATGAAGTCCCTCGAAATAACTTTGGGGGAAATACTGGTGTGGATTTGGCCGGGGGATAAACACAGTGGACGCCTCACTCGTAAGCCACCGCCATGTCTTCTCTTCTTGTGTCTTTCTCTTGTCATGGACTTGAATATACGTGGTCGTGAAAGGAAAAAACAACAACAACAATAGATAGTAACTGTGAGGCTTGTATGCAGACACGGAAGGTATATTATTCATTTCCTCGTGATAAAAGGGGTAAATGAACAGAGAAAACGAGAGGTTTTAATTGTAAATTATTATTATGAATTATTAACACTTCATCTTTACTGCCATAGCACCGGTTGTTCCTATTTTTCTCATAAAACCTAAATGTGGCAGTAAAAAATACTAAGAAATATTTAGCACCAGAGTGAAGCTCTGTTGTTCTGAAGTTCATTGTGTTGCCTCGCCAACGTCTACGCCTGGCCAATTTTTATGTGGCTCGTTGTTGCTTTGAAATAAAAGAAATTCGCATTATTTTGGCTTTTAAAAAATTGTTATAAGCAAGAGAATGGGTGGATAGAAAATATTGAAAAAAAAAAAAAATGCTTGCTATTCATGCGCTCCGTAAAGAAGAAAAAAAGTCGTGCAAGACTGAATAGCAAAGGAAGTTCATTCACTGGAGCCGGCTTTAGAAATTCTGCTCGAAAACTCT
>JACEEZ010009803.1:383229-385729 GCA_016584305.1 Chionoecetes opilio | reverse complement strand
AATTTTAGCATAAATGCAAAAAACTCGCTTCGCTCGCTTGGACAATGAGTTAAGAGACGAAATATAACCTTTTGTGCCACATTTCTTCCTTTACGCCTGTATACCCGTTGCCTACAAAAGTAGTCACAAGAAGAAGGAGAAGAATTCGTGGAAACATTTTACAAGCCTATATGACACCTGATTTCAGCTGAAATAGGTGTCCAAGCGAGCGAAGCGAGCTTGGACAATTAGCCCTCATGAATATGGGAGTACAATGCCGCCTCTGCAAGTTCATCTATTTCTTCCTCCTCGCAGAAACCAGATGTAAGAGTCACGGAGTACGCCTCTCATATATTTGTGCTGGATAGGAGTTTTTTTTCTTTACATCACAAAGGACTGGTCAAGGGCAAAAAAAAGTTGTAGCAAAAAGCCCGCTAGCTGCCATTCACTATAAAGAAGACAGTTAGAGAATAAAGAAAGGGGGTGGACCAATTTAGTTCGGGAGGTGTCTTGTCATCTTGAAAAAATTGAAGTCATAGGAAGATTGAAAAATATAAACAAAAAGAGAGTTTCAGAGTTTGCCAGTGAAAGAATGAAAGAGTGAAGATTCTGGTTAACCCTTGCATTAGTAAGGTGGGCGAGGGGTCGTCCACTCACACACCTCAAACACCAAGGCCCACGGCCTTGAATCTTCCGAATGTTCTACCATCTGGCTTCGACTTCAATGTCACTCTCTTACTAAATGTATCTGTGCTGTATATCTCTCACCGAACTCCTCTGACTATGTAAAATTCTTCGACTATTTAACATCAAAAGTGGAGCACATCTCATCTCATTTTCCTTTAGCAGAAATTTCCATTCATGGGCACTTCAATGTTCACCACCAGCTTTGGCTATCATCTTCTTTCACTGACCAACCTGGTGAACAAGCCTACAACTTTTCTATCCTCCAAGACCTAGAGCAGCTGGTGCAGCACCCTACCCGTATTCCTGACCGCCTTGGAGACACGCCCAACATTCTTATCTTTTCCTAACTACTAACCCTTCTGCTTACTCTGTGAACCTATTCTCTCCGTTGGGTTCCTCCGATCACAATCTTATTTCTATAACCTGTCCTATCGCTCCGGTACCGTCTCGGGACCCACCTATGCGGAGGTGCTTCTGGCACTTCAACTCAGTTAAGTGGGAAGACCTAAAGCAGTACTACTCTGATCTTCCATGGAATGATTACTGCTTCCATGTCAAAGACCCATCTCTTTGTGCAGAGCGCATAACTGACGTCATGGTCTCTGGCATGGAGGCGTACATTCCACACACTTTCTCTAATCCTAAAGCCCGTCAAACTTGGTTTAACTCTGCTTGTTCTCATGCTATCCGAGATAGAGAGGTGACTCACAAACGGTACCGTAACCATCCATCTCCTGAAACTCATGCCATATATATTTCTGCCCGTAATCATGCCAGATCTTTACTTCAACTTACCAAAAACTCTTTCATTCATAGAAAATGTCAAAATCTTTCTGAATCAAATTCCTCTCGTGACTTCTGGCATCTAGCTAATAACATCTCTAACAATTTTCCTTCTGCATCTTTATCTCCTATGCTTCACCCAGATGGCTCCACAGCTGTCTCATCTACTTCTAAAGCTGAACTCTTCGCTCAAACCTTTGCTAAAAATTCCACTCTGGTTGATGAAGGGCTTGTTCCTCCTTCTCCTCCACCCTCTGACTATATTATGCCTGTCATTAAGATCCTTCGGAATGATGTTTTCTTTGCCTTTTCTGGCCTAGATCTTCGGAAGGCTTACGGTCCTGACGGAGTCCCTCCTATTGTTCTCAAAAACTGTGCTTCTGTGCTTGCACCTTGCCTGGTCTAACTTTTCCGTCCTTGTCTATCTACTTCCACCTTTCCTTCTTGCTGGAAGTTTGCTCACATTCAACCTGATCCTAAGAAGGGCGACCATTGTAATCCTTCAAACTACCGTCCTATAGCTTTGACTTCCTGCCTACCTAAAGTTTTTGAATATATACTTAATAAGAAGATTCTTAAGCATCTATCTGCTCACAATCTTCTATCTGATCGTCAGTACGGTTTCCGTAAAGGGCGATCTACTGGCGATCTTCTAGCTTTCCTAACTGAAAGAAAGGAGATCATCCTCCTTTAGGGGTTTCGGTGAAACTTTTGCTATTGCCCTTAACATATCAAAAGCTTTTGATAGAGTCTGGCACAAATCTTTAATTTTAAAACTACCCTCATTCGGTCTCTATCCTTCTTTCTGTACCTTCATCTTAAGTTTCCTTTCAAACCGTTCTATTGCAGCTAATGTAGACGGACTTTGTTCTTCTCCCAAATCTGTCAATAGTGGTGCTCCCCAGGGTTCTGTCCTATCACCCACTCTCTTTCTATTATTCATTAATGATCTTTTAAGTCTAACTCAAAGCCCTATCCACTCCTACGCTGATGATTCTACCCTGCATTTTTCAACGTCGTTTATTAGACGTCCAACTCAACAGGAACTAAG
>JACEEZ010009803.1:368229-378229 GCA_016584305.1 Chionoecetes opilio | reverse complement strand
CCTGTTTCTATTTTTCCACCTTGCTACGACTTAAATATTTTCAAGAAAAGAGTAACAAAACACCTCCCGAACTAAATTGGCCAACCCCCCTACTTTTTTATTCTCTTACTGTCTTCTTTATAGGGACTGGCAGCTAAGCGGGCTTTGTGTTACCTCTTTTTGTTGTGCCCTCGGCCAGTCATTTGTGATATAAAAAAAATATATATATATATATATATCTGTAACCTGTTCCATGGCATTATAATTAAGATGCAATCCATGTCAATCAGAATAATGCTTTGTCGTCTGTGTTATGTATCCAAGCCGCGCCTCGTCTCAAGGTTAGTGTGGCGCGCGGCTCTGCTCACACCGCCTCCCGGAACACACTAAATACCTGTCTGTTTACATCATAATGAAGGACTAATTGCCTCCATTACCAAGAAGACCGCGAAGCATGGAAACAATTAGGTGGATGATAAAGTTGGTTCACAGTCCTTTAGGTAAAACGTGAAAGAATTATTTTCTTCTTACATTTTCTTCTTATTTATACGACTGCCGTGTTTTTACTGTTAGTGCGGCCCTGATGTTCCCAGTAGTGCTGTGAAAGGCGATCCCAGGAATGATTACACAAGGGAAATTAACGTATGCAAATCAGCTAGCTTGAGTCATTTTTCCCATTAGAGTAAAGAGCTTTGGATGCAGATATTACGTTACTTGATGTTACTTTACTTCGTTACTTGACTCTTCCGGGATGGCAACATTTCACCACACGGGGAGACTCAACGCACTAGACTACCACCCACTTACGCCACATGAGAACGATCATTAACGCTGCTGTCGTTTATCTCGGTGACCTTAATAACATCCTAAACTAGGAGGGGGCACTCAGAAGGACGCATACCTTCGCCCAGGCATGTAACAATTGGTTGCCATGGCAACAGTTGTGATTCGATTTCATCCAAAATTAAACAAGTTCTTCCTTATACGAAATAGAATGGGTATACTAAGTTTGGTTCAAATCTCTTAGTAACTTTTTGAGAAATCCTGTACACTAAGAAGAAGCAAATAATGTTTGAGCAACTTTTCTGACGTGTTTCACCGACATCGGGTCTTCGGGGTCCGGCGAGCTCGAGGTGGCGCCCAACACCACGAGCCCCGGACACCCTTCAGGAGACCCGACCCCCATAGCAACGGGCCGGGCAGCTATGCCCCACTCTTCCCCCTCATCCCCGTCGCGTAGCAGCCTGCTGCGCCCCCCTCACACGGAGAGTGAATCCTGTTGAGTCCCCCGCACTCCTCGTCAGGATGGACAAGCCAGTCCTCGTGCCGCACGCCAGCAGCACGAACACTCTTTTCTCTTAAGCTTCTCTTTGACGGGCTCAAGCTAGCCCGTGGACCTCCCTTGCTGGAGGCCTTTACAAATAAAAAAAAATAAAAAAATAATATTAGATCGGGGTGAAAACATAACCTCCCTCCAACTTCGTTGGCGGAGGTAACTATGTGGAAATGACCCTCATTTATATTCCGGCAGCCGCTTTCCCGTTATTAATAGGACGCACTTAATGATGAGCAGATTCACTTTATGGTACGCGGCGCCTAGACTCCCATAACCAGCTGTCCGACGCACCCCCCCCCACCACTGCTGCCCCATCGTTCCCCCACCACCACCACTGCTGACCCCACCCCTGTTGCCGAGCCCCGCCCCCTACCGCTGCTTCCCCCGCCCCCCAATGGTCGTGTTTTGTGCCGTGTTTATGATCGCTTTATGGACCCAAGAGATAATATCTTTCAGGCTTGTTGCGAGAGTATAGGGAAAATACTGTTTAAACCACATCATGCACTCGAACCAGTAGGACGCCTTAATCGGCGAAGGACGAGCGAACCCGTAGAAACCCGATAGCAAGGAAATTTGTCTGCTCGTGTGCACGTGCGGCGTCACCGGGAGTTTGACCTGTGTGACATTGTTAGGTGTGTGGTCTCAAACCAGACACCAAATTTCAACTTAGTCGGTACAGCCGTTTATCATCTATAGCAAGATAACGTTGTCTGACACCCCTCGCGCGGCACGCGCCACGCGCCATGCTGACCCCTCACGTGAGACAAAACATGTCAAACACAAATAGGGAATGAATGGGGCTATCAGATGGCGAAAACCGCTTGTCAATCGGAAGCGGGATTCCAAAGATATAAGCTCCTGAAAAGCGTGATGGTCGGTCCGTCGGTCGGTCGGTCGGGTCGGCCGCTTGTATGTGAGAAAAATCCCGTATCCAGTGAGGACTCGCGAGCGCTTCGCGCTCGTTCGAAGTAATGAAATAATAATAAGGATTAAGAGAACAGGTCATTGTTTGCTTCAATTTTTGTTTAGAGGTGAATGGAAAGGAATTTGTGGTTACCCATTTCATATATGTTCAATGAAAACATTCACGTTTGACCTCGCCCATTAGAGAAAGACGCGGCTGTTGAACACTGCTTGTCGTTCATATGATAAGTGTCCATTGACATATAGAAAATATAATTTATTGTAAAGTAAGTTTGGTATAATTTATATACAGTAATAAGTTATTAGCATTAAGTCATCCTTCAACACTTGTAGCCAGTGAGGAGAAACAAACAGACACACACACAGGCACTCCTTCGGGGGCCCGTGGGTGCCGGGGTGGTCCTCGGGGGGATCCACTCACTCCGCCTCGGCAAAAATTATCTCCTTTTTTTATCAGTGAGCAACTGGGAGAGAGAAAAAATTGGACGCAGACGCCACAGGACACCGAACTTCTTAGAAGTTGTTCTAGCAGGAGAAGAAATGTGAGATTTCCAGTTTAGATTTTGAGTAAAGGTTAGTCCTAGACTGTTCATTGTAGAGGCAGGAGACACTTGATTGTTGTTGAAGAAGAGGGGAGAATTGTGCGGAGAGTTGTGTGGTAGGCTGTGTGGAGAGTTGTGTGGAGAGTTGTGTGGCAGGCTGTGTGGAGAGTTGCGTGGAGAGTTGTGTGGCAGGCTGTGTGGAGAGTTGTGTGGAGAGTTGTGTGGAGAGTTGTGTGGCAGGCTGTGTGGAGAGTTGCGTGGAGAGTTGTGTGGCAGGCTGTGTGGAGAGTTGTGTGGAGAGTTGTGTGGCAGGCTGTGTGGAGAGTTGTGTGGAGAGTTGTGTGGCAGGCTGTGTGGAGAGTTGTGTGGAGAGTTGTGTGGAGAGTTGTGTGGCAGGCTGTGTGGAGAGTTGTGTGGAGAGTTGTGTGGAGAGTTGTGTGGCAGGCTGTGTGGAGAGTTGTGTGGAGAGTTGTGTGGAGAGTTGTGTGGCAGGCTGTGTGGAGAGTTGTGTGGAGAGTTGTGTGGCAGGCTGTGTGGAGAGTTGTGTGGAGAGTTGTGTGGCAGGCTGTGTGGAGAGTTGTGTGGAGAGTTGTGTGGAGAGTTGTGTGGCAGGCTGTGTGGAGAGTTGTGTGGAGTGTTGTGTGGAGTGTTGTGTGGAGAGTTGTGTGGGAGGTTGTGTGGCAGGCTGTGTGGAGAGTTATGTGGAGTGTTGTGTGGAGAGTTGTGTGGAGAGTTGTGTGGCAGGCTGTGTGGAGAGTTGTGTGGTAGGCTGTGTGGAGTGTTGTTCGGCAGGCTGTGTGGAGAGTTGTGTGGCAGGCTGTGTGGAGAGTTGTGTGGAGAGTTGTGTGGCAGGTTGTGTGGAGAGTTGTGTGGAGAGTTGTGTGGCAGGTTGTGTGGAGAGTTGTGTGGAGAGTTGTGTGGCAGGTTGTGTGGAGAGTTGTGTGGAGAGATGTGTGGCAGGTTGTGTGGAGAGTTGTGTGGAGAGTTGTGTGACAGGTTGTGTGGAGAGTTGTGTGGAGAGTTGTGTGGAGAGTTGTGTGGAGAGTTGTGTGGAGAGTTGTGTGGCAGGTTGTGTGGAGAGTTGTGTGGAGAGTTGTGTGGCAGGTTGTGTGGAGAGTTGTGTGGAGTGTTGTGTGGCAGCCTGAGTGGATAGTTGTGTGGCAGGCTGTGTGGAGAGTTGTGTGGAGAGTTGTGTGGCAGGTTGTGTGGAGAGTTGTGTGGAGTGTTGTGTGGCAGCCTGAGTGGAGAGTTGTGTGGCAGGCAGTGTGGATTGTTGTGTGGAGAGTTTTGTGGCAGGCTGTGTGGAGAAGATGACGTCCTGGCGCTGGTCCTCCGTGAGGCAGGCCAGCAAGCGCCGCGCCTGCTCCGCCACCTGGCGCAGGGAGGGCAGCGCCTCCCGCTGCTACCGCGTGCACGCCGCCACCAGGGGCGTCAGCATCGGGGTGAGCAAGGGGTGTTTGGAGCAGTGGCACACGATGCGAGCATCGACGCTGAACACGTCGCTGGACGGCTGCAGCGGCTGCCCTTCCCGCAGCTCCGGCGACCTGAAGAAGGCAAAGTCCTGCTCCTCCAAGTCTCGAGGGATGCCAAACAGCTCAAAGTAGAAGCTGTCCTCCCCTCTGGAGGCGACCCCGAAGTCAATGAGGTGGACACAAGGGCTGGAGGAGGGGCCGCTTACACAGATGTTGTCCGACTTGATGTCATTGTGGACAAAACCCTTGAGGTGCACCTCATCTAGCCGCTCGGCCACGCCCTCCACCACGCGCAGGAACGTGCCCACGCTGCACGAGTCTTGGAAGTAGCGGTAGAGGGGCACGCCGGCGTAGTCCATGATGACTTGAGGCGCGTTGCCGTTGCTCAGGGCGTGGAGGCGCGGCGCGACCCCCGCGCCCTCCAGCTCCAGGGCCACGCGCGCCTCCCACAGGAGGCCGGCGGGGTCCGTGCCCTCCATCATGGTCTTCCTGATGGCGTCTCTGCCCCTGAAGGTGACGCGATCGACGGTGCCGAAGGAGCCCTCGCCGAGCTTCTTGGTGACCTGGAGGTCAGACAACTCCTATGAAGACAGCACCTTAGCGTGCGTCACCACGTACTGCTGGAAGTCCTCCAGAACACTGGTCTCGTCCTCCCAGGTCTCCAAGGCAGCCCACGAGTCCTCCTAGGGCTATGCCTCCCACACAGCACACTCTGAAGGGTCGGTCCCTGACCCTGTACACTGTTTCCCGATGCTCATTCATTCATTCATTAGGAGCATACGCCGGGGGGCGCGTCGCCTCGCCCACCCTACGACGCCACTCCCGGGATTAACCACGTGCGAGCTCCCATGCAGGCTCCTTTCCCATACCAAGCAGCTCTCGACAAGAAACATCAACTTGCCCAAGCCACGAGCCTTGTGGGCGCCCCCTTAGCCTCCTCCACGCCGGATTGTTTCCTACAGATACAACCCGATGGGAAGGATCGGTTTCAGGGTAGCCTGCCACATGCCCATATAGCCGAAGCTGGCGCTGACGGACTATGCAGGTAATAGGCCTCGATTCAGTCTCACGGTGCAATCGCTGATTTGACACGTAATCATCCCAGCGATACCCCATGATTCTGCGAAGACACTTATTACCAAAGGCATTGATTCGTCTCTTCAAGTCACTATTTAGTGTCCATGTCTCACAACCATAGAGTAAGACAGGGATCACAAGCGACTTGAAGATCCGGATCTTTGTCCTCCTGCACTGGTACCGACAACGTCAAATACTCCTGCTGAGCGAGTCCATAACACCGTGGGCTATGCCAATCCCCCGTAAGGCTTCTTGACGTGACCCGCCGTCATTATGGACTGCGCTACCAAGGTATGTAAAACTTTCCAAGATCTCAATGTCCTCGCCACACGCATGAACAGACTGTACTGCTTCATCTAGTATGTCGCCAAACACCTGGACCTTGGTCTTGTGCCAGGAGACCTCAAGTCCCAAATGCTTTGCCTCCTCGTGCAGAGCCTCGAGAGCCATCACCAGGACCTCCAGCGACTCAGCAAAGATTACTGCATCATCGGCAAAAACAAGATCAGTGATCTTGGTGTAGCCGACGGATGCTCCACAATCACTTTGATCTACAACCTTGTCCAATACTCAGTCCATACAAGCGTTGAAAAGTGATGGGGCAAGGACGCACCCTTGCCTCACTCCTGTATGCACAGGAAAAAAGCTGGATACACCTGCCCCACAATTCACAGTATCTCAGTCCCAGAATACAGACCAGTTATCAAACCAATAGTCCTTGCAGGATTCCCTCGAAGTCGCAGAAGATCCCAAAGTGACTCACGATGCACTGAGTCAAACGCCTTCTTGAGATCAACATAGGCTGCAAGCATCCAATGTCGAAACTCGCGTCAGCGTTCCACCAGGACACGAAGCGCTAGGATACGGTCCGTTGTTGACTTACCAGGCGTGAACCCAGACTGCTGAGGTCTCTGATGCTTCACCAGATGACTGCGAATCCGTGTCAGCAATAGATGGGCAAGCACCTTGCCTGGTACGTTGACTGGTACGAAAACAATTAAGTTTCCCGATGCTGCTAGTCATTTTATCTATATTCTGCATGTTTCTCAAATTCTCAATACCTCAGCTCGTAAGCGTCAGATGTATACCTCACGCTGCCTCTGCCAAACAGGCAGCCTGGCAATATTAAGGATCTTTTTTTTACCTCACGTGACCTGAGACACCAACTCCAAGCTGATATCTTCCTGAGCAACATCTTCACTACATGCAAAAGACAAGTATCGGGATAGCCGACCAGCCAACTCCAAGCTGACGTCTGATTGGTCCGTTAGTTTGGTTCCAAGACTCCAGCAGCCAATGGCAGCACAGTTGTGCTCACCCTTCCATGCTATAAGGACACGGTGTGATTATACCCGCCCAGAGTTATAAGGCTGAAAGTATGTGTTTCTAAAATTACTGTTGTACGTGTGTGTGTGTGTGTGTGTGTGTGTGTGTGTGTGTGTGTGTGTGTGTGTGTGTGTGTGTGTGTGTGTGTGTGTGTGTGTGTGTGTGGGTGTGTGTGTGTGTGTGTGGGTGTGGGTGTGGGTGTGGGTGGGTGGGTGGGTGGGTGTGTGTGTGTGTGGGGTGTGAGTGTGTGTGTGTGTGTGTGTGTATGTGAGTGTGTGTGTGTGTGTATGTGTGTGTGTGTGTGTATGTGTGTATGTGTATGTGTATGTGTGTGTGTGTGTGTGTGTGTGTGTGTGTGGGTGTATGTGTGTGTGTGTATGTGTATGTGTTTGTTTGTGTCATTAGAAAGCGAAATTATATGTTACTTCTTATTTGTAATTCTTTTTGTTCTTGTTTTTCATTTATTTCCTATATCGTTGTTTTTGTTTTTGTTCATCTTTTTTTCTTCTTACTTCTTTTTGTTTTTCATCCTATCATTATCATCATTATTGTTATTATTATTATCAGCATCTTCGTTATTTTTATCACATCACTATTATTATAATTTTTATCCTATTATTATTAGTAGTAGTAGTACTCTTATCACCAGTAAGACGCCTTAATCGGCGAAGGACGACCGATCCCGTAGAAACCCGCCGCACGTGCGCACGTGCGGCGTCACCCGGAGTTTGACCTGGGTGACATTCCTAGGTGTGTGGTCTCAAACCACACACCAAATTTCAACTTAGTCGGTACAGCCGTTTCTCAGCTATAGCAAGATAACGTTGTCTGACACCCCTCACGCGGCACGCGCCACGCACCATGCTGACCCCTCACGTGAGACAAAACATGTCAAGCTCAAAAGGGATTGAATGGGGCTATCAGATGGCGAAGACCGCTTGTCAATCGGAAGTGGGATTCCAAAGATATAAGCTCACCAGTAAAACGCCTTAATCGGCGAAGGACGAGCGAGCACGTAGAAACCCGCCGCACGTGCGCACGTGCGGCGGGCGGATTCACCTGGACTCGCGATATCAAGGAAATTTGTCTGCTGTCATCTAAACTCCATGTATCTTTGTTTTTTTACGCTGAAACGGTAGGGATTGAATGGGGCTATCAGATAGTGAAGACCGATTGTCAATCGGAAACGGGATCCTAAAGATATAAGCTACTGAAAAGCGTGACGGTTGGTCGGGTCGAGTCGTCCGCTTATCCCGGAAAAATCTGAGTGAGTGACGACTCACGAGCGCTTCGCGCTCGCTCGTAAAAACTAATTCATTAGATTCATAAACGTACTTCAGTGATTTTGAACGTACATGAAACTTCTAAATGTAGGTATCCATTTTTTCTTTTCAATCTGTCTCGTGAAAATTCCTTGGCAATTGTATCTTAATAAGAAAATGCTATCGAAGTGCTGGTCCAATTTCAAGTAAGCCCTTAAGCACACTCGTATACATCATACATCGTGCATTTAAGCAGTAAGTTCTTAGGAACATCAAAATCTTATAAAACTGATGTTGTAGGTCAGTGTTATTCTCTGATTTTATAAAAGGAGCCACTTCGGTAAAACACATTCACTGTATCAGAAATTAGCATTACAACGATATTTCAAAGTATCGGGCTACTGGTGTATATTGATGAAAATAAGACATGATAATGATAACATAGAGAATTTACATAGCATATCATATTGTTGCGAGTAACTTTATTTTACCATCGCTACACGCCGACACGGTTTTAAGCAATAACAATGCTATAGTCTATTCACTTAAGCTGGATTCCTGGGCTGGGAGCTGTTCGCTGCCTAGCCGAGTCTGTAAGGACGTCGTTGATTGGCTGATAGACTGGGGCTGGGTGGCGATGGTGGTGGTACTTGCCTAGCCGCAACCCAAAACCCTTGCGTTGCCTCAGAAAAATATTCATATTTCTTGGCTTTACTCATCTCTTACACAAGATAGGCCTATTTTGTTTGCATCAGTGAATCAGGCAGTGATTGTTCAAACAACAACACGCTATTCATAACTCAATAGGGTAAAAAATTAAGTCATGACTGACTATCACAAGAGTAGGCGGACTTTTAGGTTTTCAGTGCATTGAAATGTTGTACTCCTACCCAATATTACCAAGCTACAGATGATATTTATGAAAGCTTAGCCTAACATCGTGTTCATAATACATTGCTGCATATCATGAGCATAAAAAAAATACAGTAAGACTACACTAATATTAAGATAATTGAAGGAAAGTAAAAGAGTGTATAAACATTTTTTCTTGCTTATTTTGCTTCAACTTGCTGTAACTCCATAAGTTTTGGTCGCATTCAATTTTCAAGCACTGTTTCAAAATCCTTATACTTTTCCGCTTCCTGTGGTATGTAACACATACCAATAAGGAAAAGAGTAGGTGGGCAAGGTGGCTAAGAAAGTTAAACTGTTTCAAACTGGTGCCGTGACGGGTGGAGCCTCTGATAGCTCTCCCGAGAAGTCTTTCCTTTATAGGGAGCAATGCTCACCCGTCACTGTGCCAGTTTGCAGTAGTAGTTTAACTTTCTTAGCCATTGTGACCACCTACTCTTTTCCTTATTGGTACGTGCTACATACCACAGGAAGCGGAAAAGTATAAGGATTTTGAAACCGTTCTTGAAAATTAAATGCGACCAAAACTGATGGAGTTACAGCGAGTTGAAGCAAAATAAGCAAGAAAAATGTTTATACACTATTTTACTTTCCTTCAATTATCTTAATATTAGTGTAGTCTTAGTGTAATTTTTTATGTTCATGATATGCAGCAATGTATTATGAACACGATGTTAGGCTCAGCTTTCATAAATATCATCTGGTAGCTTGGTAATATTGGGTAGGAGTACAACATTTCAATGCACTGAAAACCTAAAAGTCCACCTACTCTTGTGATAGTCAGTCATGACTTTATTTTTTACCCTATTGAGTTAAGAATGGCGTGTTGTTGTTGAACAATCACTGCCTGATTCACTGATGCAAACAAAATAGGCCTATCTTGTGTAAGAGGTGAGTAAGGACATGAAATATGAATATTTTTCTGAGGCAACGCAAGGGTTTTGGGTTGCGGCGAGGCAAGTACCACCACCATCGCCACCCAGCCCGAGTCTATCAGCCAATCAGCGACGTTCTTACAAACTCGGCTAGGCAGCGAGCAGCTCCCAAGAATCCAGCTTAAGTGAATAGAGTATAGTACATTATACATATATGTTCATTATATCCGGTCAAAAAGATGCTGATATTCGTCTTTTGTGACTTTGAAATCCTGTGGTTCTGGTGAAGCCATTT
>JACEEZ010009803.1:350729-363229 GCA_016584305.1 Chionoecetes opilio | reverse complement strand
GATCCGTAAGTCAACACTAGAATTCTGCCAACAAAGGAAGCACAGAGTTTAAAGAGGTGTTAGTGGATCGAACGGAAGACTTATCGTGTTGTACAGTTTTCACACACGCAAGACACTTTAATCCTTACTGGGAAAATTTACGAGAATCAATTACTAAGTCAGTTAGTTTCTCTACTTCTACCTTACTCTTTATTCTGCTTTGCTTTTTAATGCGCTACAATTTTTTTTTTCAGAGACAACACAAACATTTACGTCAATCATTCTTACACTATGTTTTCCTTCTTTTTTTGTTTTATTCATGAGCCTTCACATCCCACTCACATTCATTCAGTAGAAAAAATTAGATTAATGAAGTGTAAGAGCAAAGACTAGCGTTCACGAGGCAAAAAATAATAGTTAAGTGTAAGAGTTTGCATTGGAAACAGGAGTAAGCATAGTGGAGTAGATGCCAAGTGCACAGAATCACTTTCTAAACCCTGTGGAGTGGGTGGGAATTAGCTCCATTAACTAACATTCCTCTCACTGCAACGTAACCTTCCGTGTGGCTCTGTTAAAAAGAAGGAAAAAAAGTGCGGAAGAGGAGTCAGCAAAGAGTCCTTGACGTGAAAAAACGACAAGAATTCCACTGTAATCTCACGCCACACTTCCTGCCTTACTGCGGGCTATAAAAGTACTGTAGCTACGCGGCGGGGTCCTGAGGGGGAGGTAAACACTACTGAGAGGCTGTGTGTATTGAACTTGTCTTATGTCTTTCCCTCAGAATTTCAAAAATAGTAAAAGGATGGAGAGTTTTAGAATGTATGATGGTTGATGAGTAATCGATTTATTAGGATATTTCAGTGTAGTTTTGGTGTTGATAAAAAAGTTAGAGAGAGAGAGACAGGGAGAGAGACACACACATACATACACACGCACAAACACGCACACAGAGAGAGAGAGAGCAAGAGAAAGAAAGAGAGAGAGAGAGAGAGAGAGAGAGAGAGAGAGAGAGAGAGAGAGAGAGAGAAAAGAGAGAGAGAGAGAGAGAGAGAGAGAGAGAGAGAGAGAGAGAGAGAGAGAGAGAGGAGAGAGGAGAGAGGAGAGAGAGAGAGAGAGGAGAGAGAGAGAGAGGGAGAGAAGAGAGAGAGAGAGAGAGAAGAGGAGAGAGGAGAGAGAGAAAGAGAGAGAAGGAGAGAGAGAGAGGAGAAGAAAAAGAGAGAGAGAGAGAGAAGAGAGAGAGAGAGGGAGAGAGAGAATGAAATAGAGAAACATTTACTCGAGGTATCGTAAAACGTTATCGTAAAACAAAATCTTTGGCGGCGTAAAAGTTATTATCGTAAAACCTATTATCGTAAAACAAAATCGTTGGAGGCGTAAAAGTCTGCAGCGGATTATTGTTTCTTGGAAACACTTTCACGAGAAAACAAATTATACCTTGAGTAATATGAAGTTTGCCGAAACTGCTGAGCATTATTATGTTTCCTATTAATTCTTCTCCTTTAATTTTACAATTCGTACAGTGGCAAATCTATTAAATTCAGAAAGAATAATATTTTGCTTCAAACATGTATTTAATCTTTGTAATGACAAATTTCATCGTCTTATCAGGTCGACATAGGTGAAGATAAATATATGTCTTAATATATGTTGAAATGTTGCTTGGAATTTTATGACTATTATGTTTTAGAAGTTTTTACATCTTACAACACTTTTTCTTCCATATTTTCCTCGCATACTTAGTAAACTCAGAGGAGCCATCGAATTGCGCGCAATCCCTGCCAGTATGTTTTCAAAACACATTAAAAGAGAACTACAATTTCTTTTCGATTACTTTTATGCAGCTATTTCCATGTATTAATATTCTCCTCTCATTTACATGTCTCTGAAAATTTGAGACTTTAACTTTTTTTGTGTGACGATGGTGTCTGGAATCTTTTCATTTAGATCAATTTTTTTTGCGATGATTTAGAGTAACGCGACGCGGAAAAAACGCTGCTACGGGCTGCAGAACACAGTGTTTGGGTCTGGCGGCACGGCGCTCATCAGGCTTTGCATTCACAGTATCCATTCAGGCGAATACTTATTTGTGCAGCGTGTAATTAGGAAACTTGCTCAGCGTCCTTATTAGTGCTGCTGTTGCGCCTCTGTCGGGGAGGGCCGTGAATGTACGCCTGTCTGAAAACACGTGAGACTTTGGTGTGTTATGAGGCTGCTTTATCAAGACGCCGTTGAGTACATCTTCAAGTCATGCATTGTCGAGATGAATTTTTTTACGAATAGGACCATACATGCTACTTTGACACGTCTAGTCTTGAAAAATATAAAGTTGTAGATATCGAAGTTGTTGTACCTCCATGAGCATGGAGTTTTTTCCTAACTGAACGTATATGGACGCACAGCTGAGGTAGGCATCTTTTGGTCTGTTTCCTACTGGCTCAAGTGGAAGACACGCTTGGCAAGGCCTTAGGAAGCAGGACTGAGGCAGGCACGGCATCGTTCAGGGTGGTGGACGAGGCGAGGAGGATGCAGGGAAGGGCGAGAGAGAGATAGAGTGAACGAAAAGGGACATTGGCAAGGCAAGGAGGGCAAAGATAGAGCAGTCCCCACTTCTGCACCATTCTGTTTTGTTTGTAGAAGCGACAATAGCGTCAGTGAGGCAGACAGGAGGGTCGAGAGAGGTGAGGAGGGAGGCGGGAGGCGTGTAAAGGGGAGGGAGGAATATTAGTAATGCGGGTGAATGGGAGAAGCGAGGCTGTCTGTGTGACTACTTTCTACCACTAGTTTCTACGTGTTAGAGGTAAAATAATAGTAAAGTTGAAGGCTCCTCCCCACCCACCTCTCCCTCCGGCCAAGGCCGGCAGGAAAAAAAGTGCATGAGAAAAATCACCATGCAGTATAGAAAAAACTGCCATGGAATTTTATAGGAAAGATTGAAGGAGAGACATACTCTAAACTAAAGCTAACGCTACAAAAAAAAAAAAAAAAAGTCTACGTAGGGCCGAAGTAATCGAGTTGGGCAGTTGATGCTAACTATTTATCTACTTTGTTCTTAATCGCCTCAACTGTGTTACTATTAACTACTTGTGTTGGAAGAGAGTTCCATATATTAACAAATCTATTAAAGAAAAGTGCTTCGCTTCATGTGACCGAAATCGCTTATCCATTACCGAAATCGCTTGTATCCATTACTACGAGTATTGCTTGTCCAATCAATATTCAAATAGTCGTTTATGTTAACATTATCGAAGCCATGGAACATTTTAAACAATTATATTAAGTCTCCTCGCAACCTACGTTTTGACAAACTGAACAAGTTAAGTTCCTTCAATCGCTCATCGTATGACTTGTTTCGCAAGCGCGGAATAATTTTTGTAACTTTTCTTTGTACTCTCTCCAGTTTGATTATATCTTTTCTATAGTAGGGTGACCAGAACTGAACGCAATATTCAAGATGAGGACGTACGATCGCATTGAAAAGTGCAAGAATTACTTTTTCAGATTATATTCGAAAGTTCTTCCTATGAAACCAGTTAATTTGTTAGCCCTCATAACAACTTCTGAACAATGTTTACTGGGCTTGAGGTCGTTGCTTATAATAACCCCCAAGTCTTCTTCTTCGGTAACATTGGAAAGTTCATGTCCGTCCATTGAGTAGCTAATATGATCGTTATTACTTCCTATATGCATAACCTTACACTTATCGGTATTGAATTTAATCTGCCATTTCTTTGCCCAAGTAACTAAGCGATCAAGGTCAGATTGCAATTGCATCATATCGGCAGTTGTTATTACTTTATTCTTTATTTTAGTATCGTCCGCAAACTTTGATATCTTACAGGTGAGGCCTTCGTCAATATCGTTTACATAGATTAAGAAAAGTACAGGACCTAGTACAGATCCCTGCGGTACACCACTTAAAACATCTTGCCAGCTAGATGCTTTTCCATTAATTACGAAGCGCTGCTTTCTCTCTGAAAGCCAGTCTTCAAGCCAATTTAAGATATTTCCAGTTATGCCGTGCGACTTTAATTTCTTAAGTAAACCCTTATGGGGGACTTTGTCGTCAAACGCTTTTTGGAGGTCAAGATAAATCACATCTACTGCTTTCGTCGCATCGAACGTGCTGTATACTTCATTAAAAAAGTCTAGCAGATTTGTGAGGCAAGAAGGTTTATTACGAAAGCCGTGCTGGGAGTTTTTGATCAGATTATTTTCCTCTAAGAATTTTACCACATTGTCTCGTATTACTGTTTCCATTAATTTACAGACTACGGATGTGAGGCTGATCGGTCTGTAGTTGCTCGGTTGTGTCAAATCACCCTTTTTCTGTATTGGAGTAACATTTGCAAGTTTTCAATCGCTAGGGACTTTACCGGAATTTAGGGAAATGGAGGGGAAGGAAGAGGAAAGAGGCGAGACGGGGTTTCGTGACGTGCAGTACTTCCTCAGACTACAGGTCGGGGCGCGTGTAAAGAAATGTTATGTTACGTGAAGCCTCATGTGGGTGTTTATCTATGTGCTTGGCGTGCCGGCGACACTGAGAGTTTCATTTGCATTCCCTCATCCTATACCAGTCCAGTGCAAACCAGAATATATTTAGTTGTGTTGCCGCACGTTTGCAAGACTCGTGCATGTGTTGTGAGTGGCTGGCTATACACGGCGAGGGTCCTGATGTGTTTTAATATTATTATTACATAGAGAAATCTTCCTTACATGAGGGGAAGGAAACGCGTGGGTTGTTGGGTTGTGTGTGGGTTGTTACGTCAGTCTTAACACCAACGTGGCTGCCTTGATGGGTTGTTCTCGTGCCTCAGTGTTATCGTGGCAAAACATATTAAGTTGTTGCCTCGCACCTCCAGATCCTTTCTTCGGCCCATTACGATGGTGGTGGTGGTGGTGGTGGTGGTGGTGGTAGTGGTGGTGCTGGTGATGGTGGTGGTGGTGATAGTGGTGGTGGCGGTGGTGGCAAACATGCGTATGTGCTGGGTGTGTGAGAGAGAGTGAGAGAGAGAGAAAGAGAGAGGTAGATTATGTATGTATGTGAGTGTATGTGTGTATATATGTGTGTGTGTGTGTGTGTATCTGTGTATCTGCGTGCGTGCGTGCGTGCGTGCGTGCGTGCGTGCGTGCGTGCGTGCGTGCGTGCGTGCGTGCGTGCGTGCGTGCGTGCGTGCGTGCGTGCGTGCGTGCGTGCGTGCGTGCGTGCGTGCGTGCGTGCGTGCGTGCGTGCGTGCGTGCGTGCGTGCGTGCGTGCGTGCGTGCGTGCGTGCGTGCGTGCGTGCGTGCGTGCGTGCGTGCGTGCGTGCGTGCGTGCGTGCGCGTGCGTGCGTGCGTGCGTGCGTGCGTGCGTGCGTGCGTTGGCGTGCGTGCGTGCGTGCGTGCGTGCGTGCGTGCGTGCGTGCGTGCGTGCGTGCGTGCGTGCGTGCGTGCGTGCGTGCGTGCGTGCGTGCGTGCGTGCGTGCGTGCGTGCGTGCGTGCGTGCGTGCGTGCGTGCGTGCGTGCGTGCGTGCGTGCGTGCGTGCGTGCGTGCGTGCGTGCGTGCGTGCGTGTCATTCACCAATGAAATGGTCTTATCCACGCGAGTCAGACTCGCGACCACCAGTTTCATGCTCCTGGTGCGAGCTTGGAGCTCATTATTATCAATCTTTGGGTAATGCTGGGACCTCACACACCACACACCCCCATCCCCTTGCTCAAAGGCGACAGTAATCGCTCAAATTTCTCAGTGGAAAAATCTCCGGGAAAGAGCAGCGTCGGTGATCGAACGCCGGACCACAGAATGGTGTCAGACGCTCTAACCGTGGCCACCGAGATGATAAGGCCTGGTGGATCAAATTACAGAACCAAATTACCCGATTTCATGATGTTATTTATTTAGTTAACGCTAATTTATGCATGGTTATAATTCATTTATCAGAAAAGGAAATATATCAATGGAAAGCTAATTAAATTCCGCTTCTATTGATATTCTCCATGTACAAAGTTTTCTTACAAAATATTAAATGGCGAAAAGTTTAAGTTCATGCATATTTCTTGAAAGTCTCATAATGGCATTTCTTCAGTGTGGTTTACGGTTTTTTATTTGATAATATTATAGAACAAACATTTCCGAAGATAACAGTATATATTTTATACTGATAAACATATATTAGGTAGGAAATTACCCGATTTCATGATTTTTTATATTTAGTTAACGCTAATTTATGCATGCCGCTAGTTCATTTATCACTAAACGAAATATATCAATAGAAAGCTAATTAAACTCCGCTTCTATTGATATTCTCCATTTAAAATGTTTGCGGGCAAAATATTAAATGGCGAAGAGTTTAAGTTAATGCATATTTCTTGAAAGTCTGATAATGGCATTTTCTTTGTGTGTTTTACGGTTTTTTATTTGATAATATTATAGAACAAACATTTCCGAAGATAACAGTATATCTTTTATACTGATAAACATTATATTAGGTAGGTAAACTTGTACGGGGAGAGGAGCGGGTGGTATCCTTATGGTATGACGTCACGGGCGATCCACCAGGCCTTGTCTCTCGGTGGTCTCGCTCTAACCCACCAGGCGGTCGTGTGTGTGTGTGTTTGCGCGCGTGTGTGTGCGCGTGTGCGTGTGTGGTTTAAATTTTCTAGAGAACGTATCACATTGATGTCAACTGTTGAATTTATACACACATTCACTTGTGGCTGCTCGTTTCTATATATGTATGTGTGTAAGTATGTATGTATGTATTTATGTATGTATGTATGTATGTATGTATGTATGTATGTATGCTCATATTTATGTTTTTTTTTTTTGTTTTTTTACATTTGTTCCTATAGCGCCTCTACAGGCGCTATAGGAACAAATGTAAAAAAAAAAAAAAAAAAAAAAAGTGGTGGTGCAGCAACTGGGTCAGCAGTGGTGACCCAGGGCTCGGATGGTGGGCTCTGGAGGTTCACTTGAGAGCTGTGATGGTAGGTCCTCGCCCGTGGTGGCGCAGGCAGGATTCTTATAGTGACGCCTGTGATTAGAGGCTCATGCCGTCCCCCTGTGTCCTCCGATGCAATCGCAATCGAAGGTAGAGTTGATGGGCAGGGCATATGGGTGTTCTTAGGCCACTCGACGGTGCAGAAAGGTTTTGGTTTTCTTCGGGGATTGAACTCGGGTCACCGAGAACGCCAGTCGGAGACGCTAACCACTCCGCTACCGTCTCCCCTAGAGGCGCCTCCCCTAGAGGATGTATGCAGATGTCGAGTGATAAATAGTGGTCGTAGCATATATATAATGATATTATATTTGGCTTGCATTATTAATACTTTTACATCAGCAGCTGTCTATGGTGTGTGTGTGTGTTTGTGTGTGTTAGTGTGTGTGTGTGTGTTTGTGTGTCTGTGTCTATATGTGTGTGTGTAAAGGGGGGTTCATGTATACTGGTCATTACACTGGACAATCAGTTCAGCTATAAGAAAGGCCTTGGCACTGAGATGTGTGTGTGGACATTGAAGAATATCATTCATTACTACACTTCCAGAAATTCACCTGTTTATCTGTGTTTCATGGATGCCAGAAAGGCGTTTGACAGGGTGAATTACTGGAAGCTCTTTCATAAACTTCTCGTCAGGGGTACTCCTGGGTGCATTGTTAATTTTTTAATGTACTGGTACACTACCCAGGAATTTACTGTGAAGTGGGGTAATTCCATCTCGCTGTCCTTTAGTACTGCTAATGGTATTCGGCAGGGGGGGATTTTATCCCCCTACCTGTACAATGTGTACACAGATGATCTCAGTGCCAACCTTCGTGATACAGGTATCGGCTGCCGCATACATGATGGGTGCATCAACTCACTGAGCTATGCTGATGATATGGTACTGCTCGCACCCACTGCGGATGCGTTGCAGGACCTTATCAATGCATGTCAGGAGTATGCTGCCAAGCATGACTGAGTCTACAATACCACGAAGACAGAGTGCATGGTAGTATCACCGGCACGCGCTCAGGTGAATTACCTGAAAACAGCATGGCTCGGTGGGTCTGCCCTCACTTTTGTGGATAGATTCGCATACCTAGGCCATGTTATATCCCACGACATGACTGATGATGATGATATCATCAAGCAGACCACCAAGCTTCTTGTTGTGGGAAATACTCTACAGAGGAAATTATCCTACTGTAGCAGAGAATTGAAGATGGAGTTATTCAGGAGTCACTGCTACTCTATATACTGCAACTCGCTGTAGTCGCGGTACAAGGTGATCACTATGAACCACCTTAAGGTCTGTCACAATGACATCCTTAAGAGGCTTCTGGGGTTGCCCAGGTGGTGCAGCTCGTCCCTGGCTTTCGCTAGGAACGGGGTGAACAATCTGGATGTGATCCGTCGAAACTCCGTGTTCAGTTTAAGGAGTAGGGTGGATCTCTCTACGAACTCCATCATCACCTCTGTCAGGCAGAGCTCAGCCTATGTATGTGGAGCTATACAACAGCGGTGGCTGGGTCTGCTGTTTGAGCAGAATGTGGGGTAGCACAGGTGTCCATGTATGCTTTTCTATGTACTTTGATACTCTGTCCTCTGATGTGCCTGTACTTTGTTCTTGGTTTTTTGTTTTTGCTCTAGTACTTAAGTTTACTCCTTGGCTTGTTCTTATCGCTTTGTTTTTTGTATGTATGCCTCCGGGCGAGAATAAAATTATTATTATTATTATTATTATTATTATTATTACCTCCGCCAACGAAGTTGGAGGGAGGTTATGTTTTCACCCCGATCTGTTTGTTTGTTTGTTTTTTTGTTTTTTTGTTTGATAGTGTACAGGATTTCTCGAAAAGTTACGAATAGACTTGGACCAAACTTGGTATACCAAGTCTATTTGGTAAAAGGAAGAACTGATTTAATTTTGGATGGAATTGAATCAAAACTGTTGCCATGGCAACCAATTGATGAAATATTTAGTGTACAGGATTTCTCGAAACATTACTAATAGATTTGGACCAAACTTGGTATACCAAGTCATAGACCACTGTATACCCGGACTGCGCACGGAATATCGGCCCGTCGCACAAGGGGCTGAAGTCGGAGGGCCGCTCGGATTCATATGTAATACGGATCATATAGACTGGTTTATCAGTATATATGATGTACTGTAATCTTCGTAAATGTTTGTTCTATAATATTATTAAATAAAAAACAGTAAAACACGCTAAAGAAATGCCATTACGAGGCTCTGAAGAAATATGCATGAACTTAATATTCACTTCAACTCTTCGCCATTTAAAACTTTGCGAGTCAACGTTTATCATGAAGGGTATCAATAGAAGTGCAATTTTATTAGCTTTCGATTGCTATGTTTTGTTATTTGATAAATTAATTAGAACCATACATAAATTAGCGTTAAATAAATAAATAAAATCATCAATCGGGTAATTTTCCTGATTGATGAGGTTATTTATTTAGTCAACGCTAATTTATACATGGTATTAATTCATTTATCAGAAAACGAAATATATAAGTAAATAAATAACATCATCAATCGGGAAAATTACCCGATTGATGATTTTATTTATTTATTTAACGCTAATTTATGCATGGTTTTAATTAATTTATCAGATAACGAAATATAGCAATGGAAAGCTAATAAAATTGTGCTTCTATTGATACCCTTCATGATAAAAGTTGACTTGCAAAGTTTTAAATGGCGAAGAGTTAAGTGAATATTAAAAGTTCATGCATATTTCTCCATAGTCGCGTAATGGCATTTCTTTAGCGTGTTTTACTGTTTTTTATATGATAATATTATAGAACAAACATTTACCAAGATTACAGTATATCATATATACTGATAAACCAGTCTATATGATAGTCCATAGACCACTATATCTCTCTGTCGGGCGCCCCGCAGGCCCCCATGCAGCACCGCAATTCAAAACATTGTCGCGTGAACAGTCCAGGTATACAGTGGTCTATGACCAAGTCTATTTCGTATAAGGAAGAACTGATTTAATTTTGGATGAAATCGAATCACAACTGTTGCCATGGCAACCAATTGATGAAATATTCGGGGGAAGGTATGCGCACTACTGAGTGCCCCCCCCCCCCCTAGTTTGTATAATGTGATTGAGTTTATAGGCTGGCTGTGGACTGAATGGTGGAGCCGTGTGTATTATTTGCCCTTTTTATGTATATGGATGTGAAGTGGAGAGAGGCGGGAGGGTGGAGGGGGAGGAGGGATTAGTTGTGTGTCAAAGCACCATATTATTTCGGCATGGAGGGAAGTGAGGGAGATGGAATGTGTTGTTTTGTGTTCGTGAATTATGTCCATTTTGGCTACTAACTGCATAATCTCTCGCTCTCGCTCTCGCTCTCGCTCTCGCTCTCGCTCTCGCTCTCGTTCTCGTTCTCGTTCTCGTTCTCGTTCTCTCTCTCTCTCTCTCTCTCTCTCTCTCTCTCTCTCTCTCTCTCTCTCTCTCTCTCTCTCTCTCTCTCTCTCTCTCTCTCTCTCTCTCTCTCTCTCTCTCTCTCTCTCTCTCTCTCTCTCTCTCTCTCTCTCTCTCTCTCTCTCTCTCTCTCTCTCTCTCTCTCTCTTTATATATATATATATATATATATATATATATATTAGGGTGACAGCTATTTGGACCAAATTTATTTTTTCGACAAATTAAAAAGGCAGTAAATTTTCTGGTTTCTTTTATCCTAAAAACACCACATAAAAAGTTTCATCTCGATCAAATAATTTTAAGACGTGCCTCATCGCAGTTGAATGTCAGACACCCGGACATTCTTGGGGGGACCGCCTATCCCTATTACTCCGGGTTTGGCTCATATGTGTGTTTTTACAACGGCTTTTTAAATGTTACTAAATGTAACTATGTAGTCACTACACATCTTCCAGACTCTATTCTGTACCATTTATTTTGTTTCGAATGTATCCTACCTAAGAATATTGGAACGAAAATTGATCCGGGGATCACAAATCTTCGGTGTTACTGTTCACCATGTGTTTACCCATCGCGACACAATGTTTTCTACTACTCCGCACCGTGATCGTCTTAATAAATACGAAAACCAGATAAACAAGGTTCAAAGCCATGGACGGTACCGCTAGAGTACTAACGTCACTGGAAGAATATAAACATTATCAAACCTTACCTAACCTAACCTAACCTAACCTACCGCTCTCAGACTCAAGCTCCACCTTTCGCAGTTCCAGCCGCGGGGTGACTATCGCGAGCTCCTGGAGCTCTCCGTCATCGTGCTCGGCGGGATGCCGGCCCGAGGCATTCGATTCCGGCGGCCTGGGGCTCACCATAACGCGCGTTGGATGGCCAAGCTGATCTACGCTGTGAAGATCTACCTCTTCCGGGGACAGGCAAACCTGACTGCCCGGGAGAGCGCCGGCATCCTTCGGTACATCAAGTTCATCGTTTCGGTTTACGTCCCCGCGTGGTACGCCGCGCCGAGCCCCACATCGGCCCCTGAGAACGACCTGGCCCTCCTGAAGGATTTGGTCGGGTACGAGGACAAGTCCCTCGCCAAGGCGCTCGCCGACGGCTTCGCGCGACGCCACTTGTGGTATTTGAGTGAGAGCCTCGTCCCGTTGGCGTTCTTCGACGAGGACTTATCGCTGGGAAGAAAGCGGGCCATGATCGAGGCCCTCAACTCCAATGAGGGCTCGGAAGGCCTCACCAAGCGGGCCGTCGTTGATCTCAAGGCCGACTTGTCGCAGAAGACCCTCGCGGACCTCGTGACCAAGTCGTCGCGAATGTTCTTCGTCACCCTGGGAATCGACGACGGCTTCCTGGAGACCGACCCGGCGGAGTGGCACGACGACCCTCGCTACGTCGCCGCAGCCCGCAAAGTCAACGGCATCCGGGTACTGAACGACTTCGCCGAGCGTGGCGTCACCCTGATGGAAGACTACAATTTGACCCTCACCAAGGACAAGGACCAGACGCAGTACATCCTGCAGGTGGTGGAGGCGCACCGGGGAAGATTCCCCGGCTCGGGTTTTAAGGAAACAACCCATCTGTTTCCGCTCCGCCCGGGGATCGAAACCGGGACTTCTCGGTTGTGAACCGAGCGTGCTAGCCACTACACTACGGAGTACGGAGTGTATGTGTGTGTGTGTGTGTGTGTGTGTGTGTGTCGGTGCTATGGTAGGGGCACTGATAAATGAGAAAAGGGGAACGGGACTGTTAAAAGGAAACATAAGAGGGGAGGCCCACCACTTCACTCACTCACTCACTCACTCACTCACTCACTCACTCACTCACTCACTCACTCACTCACTCACTCACTCACTCACTCACACACTCACATGCTCACTCACACCTAAAGATGTCTTCGAGCCAGCGTGAGATGAATGTTTAATGAGGAACATCAATATTCATCGTGTTTGCTAATTACAGAAATAATTATACTGCCTACAAGAAAAGAAAGTATAGATAATGGATTCAATGAGTTATTAAACAAAGAAAATAATTATACAACTATTTCACGGCCTCAAATTATAAGAATGTAAAGACCAGAGAATAA
>JACEEZ010009803.1:340729-345729 GCA_016584305.1 Chionoecetes opilio | reverse complement strand
TTATTGAAAGTTCTCATAACACGAGGGGTAATAATATAAATCTAGTGAGTCCACAATTTCGAACAACCCTCTACAACAAGAGTGTGGTATGTGACGGTCCTCAGCTGTGGAATTCCCTTCCTACTGATGTAAAAACATTAATATTTACATGTAATTTATTTCAATTTAAAAAGAAAATAAAGAGTTATTTGTTTACTTGTCAGAATACAGGATGTTAGGCGAGCGATGTAAGTGTGTATCAATAGGCAAGTCAGTGTGGATGTTCTATATTGTTAACGCTTGTAAGAATGCATGTGCTGGAGATTTGGTGCTTGTTTTTACACAATTGGAATCTTATTTACTGTAGTTGTAAAGTTTGGTTGCATAATCTATTCAAAATAATTTCTTAGAAAATAATGTTGCCTGTGTACTGCAAATTTAGATTAGAAATTTCCGTCTGTCAAAGAGTCTTGGCTCGACAGACCATCCCGTTAATAGACATGGTATATATAAGATTGTTTATATAATTTATAGATGTAACAATTATGGCAATAAATTTACTATTACTATTATTACTACTATTACTATTACTATTACACACACACACACACACACACACACACACACACACACACACACACACAGACACACACACACACGGACACACACACACACACACACGTCAAAAAAAGTATCCTATAATAAGCATGTTCTTTCTTTTTACAATATATTTTGTGCATATGAATTTTCATATCCTTAATATTTTTTGTATATAGCCTCCCTCTCCACTCTCCCTTACACTCTCCCCCCCTCTCACCCCTCCCCTTACCCCTCTCCTCACCCCTCCCCTCACTCTCTATCACCCCACCCGTCACCCCCTCACCACTCCCCCTTACACTCACCCCCCTATCACCCCACCCCTCACCCCCCTTCCCACCAACGACTCTGCACCGCCAGCCGCTCCCACATATTACCATTCCGACCACAAAACCAATAAACCTCCGTGTTGCCGCTGGTCTCCCGCCCCGCAGCCGGGTGTGGAGGTCGCGAGGGGGTTGTAGCGAAACTTAAAGAACCTAAACCAGGAAGTGCCATTAACCTCAAGAAATTGTACATTAAGGACATGATGATGCAATATACTAATACAAGGTAATGAGTAGGGTGTTATGGTCTTGCTTGAGGGCAAACGAAGGGTGTGGAGACATTATTATAAAAGAAACTAGACCCAAAGGAAACTTAAACTCTAAGATATTAGGCGATATTCAATCAAATGTGCATGAAAATTACTTTGAACATTAAAGCCGCGGTCACATGAGCAACTTTTCCGTCAATATTCAGGCTGCAATTATTCAGCAAAGGCAACACCTTGCCGTGTTTTGGTCACACGGACTTTCAGAGGTAGCAAGAGTTTGAATGGCAATTTTGGCTTCTCAAGATGTATCTGAAGAAGCGTCTTTTGAAAAATAGGGAGAAATAGGGAGAAACTGGTTCACAAATAGGGTAATGAATGATTGAAATGGATTTTTGTGTATGGAAGTGCGTCAGACTTATAACATTCAACATTCAAATATCAAAGTGATCAATAATATGTTGGTATTCCCCCCCCCAAAAAATTATTAATAGACCGTCAACAAGAAAAATGAATACCAGCCATAACTCATGTAAATCTTTCTAGGTGTTTTGTATCCTTCAAATCGCTTAAAAAAACGTACAAGAATGTACAGAGCTTCACAATTCGTCTTGTAATCGGTTCTTGCCACTATGTAGCTATGTATTTCAGCTTCTGTATATTGAATTAGAGCGTGCATTAAAAATAAATGTCAAATAATATGCGTTTGTGGTGGGAATTCGGTGACAATATTCTGGGAAGAATATTGTCGAAAGACCAAAACGATGGTGTTCATTAAAAAGTGCAATTATATCCCAGTTTGGGCCACGTTTGTGTTGCCGGCTGTAATATTGCCAGAAAAGTTGTTCGTGTGACCGCACCTTTAATAAGACCCACTGTTACTAACCCGAAATGAGGAAGGAAATGAAAGTGCAAAATTATTATTCTCTGTCTTGCGAGGAAGCGCACGCGGAGCTGAAATGAAACTAAGTGCTGACTTGAATTAACTTTAATTAAAGAACAAATGTTATGGCAAGAAAGTCAAAACAAGTAGATACAAGAGACTGAATAATACGTACATGACTTCCTTCTTATTGAATCTTGTTAGTTCGTCCAGGAGGGTGGCGGGGGAGGTCAGAAAAGTGAGGGGAAAGGTGAGCTAAATGGAAGGAAACCAAGAAAAGTATATATAAGAAAATAATGTGTAAGGGATAACAAATTCATAAATTATGTTTATCATGGCTTCGTAAAATGGTTGATGTGGTTAAAACATTGAGTTAATGATGTAAACCTTCGAAATATACAGATTGAATGAGGAAAATAAAATTAATGAGTTGACAGAATTGCGAATGAGCAATCATAATCCTACATAATCATGCTGTCCCTTTGCTACGTCTCCCTTGGTGAGCCGGAGAATAAGTAGAAATTAATTTGCAGGTTGATCCGAAGTAACAAGCAAACTAATGAATTGAACCAGAAACATGAACATAAGAATTAGACAATAATATAAAGTTTTTACCTCATGGTTTTCTTTATACGAATGATAAGCGAGAAATGCAATAGCTACGTGTAAGATAAATAAAAGTAAAGGCAACAGAAAAATGTACATGTGAAAGAATAAAATAGTAACTGCGGATAGATCTTGTTTGGACAGCGTGTGTTTTGCATTTCGTAATTTCCCTGCGGTTTTATTTCGGTAACACAAACATTTGCTTACGGCTAAAATACATATTCAAAACTTCAATGATGGTTCGTCCTTGGAGAATGTTATGGATGTGTAGAGCGGTGTACAGGGAGGGATTACCTTTATATCATTACCTGTGTGTGCTATTTTTTCCTTTGACTCAGAATGCGATCAGGAGACAAAACAATACGAAAACAAAGAGAAGTTGAATATGATAAGCCGGAAGAAGAAATAGAAGCAAAAAAGAAAGAGGAAAACTTTGTCATTACCTGTGAATGTGTTATATTCTTTGACTCAGACAATACGAAAAAAAAAAGGTCAGTTGAATTTGATAAGACGGAAGAAGAAAAATAAAGTATGAAAGAAGAAAGAATACTTTAATACTCATGAAAAATTATAAGTGAGTCAAATACATTCCTTTTTCGTCCCTGAAGGTGCCTGGAAGAATATATGAAATACATTTGTACACCTGGATTGCCTTGTTACGTGATAAGAACAGGTGACCTTGATGACAATAACGGTAACACCTGAACTTGATGACTTCCTGTTTCTTGCCAACCTTCACCTTCTTGCATCATTCCTCTTCCTGCGCCCTTCTTTATACCACCCTGACATGCCACTTGCTTCGTCGCTCTTCTCTACACCACCCTGCCACCCCACTTGCTTCGTCTTCCTTCTCTATACCACCCTGCCACGCCACTTGCTTCGTCGCCCTTCTCTACACCACTGCACCACCCTGCCACGCCACTTGCTTCGTCGTCCTTCTCTACACCCCCCTGCCACGCCACTTGCTTCGTCGCCCTTCTCTACGCCACCCTGCCACCCCACTTGCTTCGTCGTCTTTCTCTATACCACCCTGCCACGCCACTTGTTTCGTCGCCCTTCTCTACACCTCTACCCCACCCTGCCACGCCACTTGCTTCGTCGCCCTTCTCTATACCACCCTGCCACGCCACTTGCTTCGTCGCCCTTCTCTACACCACCCTGCCACGCCACTTGCTTCGTCGCCCTTCTCTACACCTCTACACCACCCTGCCACGCCACTTGCTTCGTCGCCCTTCTCTATACCACCCTGCCACGCCACTTGCTTCGTCGCCCTTCTCCTACACCACCCTGCCACGCCACTTGCTTCATCGCCCTTCTCTACACCACCCTGCCACGCCATTTGCTTCGTCGCCCTCCTCTACACCACCCTGCCACGCCACTTGCTTCGTCGCTCTTCTCTACACCACCCTGCCACGCCACTTGCTTCGTCGCCCTTCTCTATACCACCCTGCCACGCCACTTGCTTCGTCGCCCTTCTCTACACCACCCTGCCACGCCATTTGCTTCTGTCGCCCTTCTCTATACCACCCTGCCACGCCACTTGCTTCGTCACCCTTCTCTATACCACCCTGCCACGCCATTTGCTTCGTCGCCCTTCTCTACACCACCCTGCCACGCCACTTGCTTCGTCGCCCTTCTCTACACCACCCTGCCACGCCACTTGCTTCGTCGCCCTTCTCTACACCACCCTGCCACGCCACTTGCTTCGTCCCTCTCTCCTTCCTTGTCCACCTTCGTCTCATGTCTGCTGCTTCCGTGTTTCTGCCAAGCTCCTCCACCTCGCTCCCCTCCCGTCCAATACTCGTACTGGTGATGTGAATTAATGTCCACATTGCCCTGGTTACCACACGCACCGCAGTTCTCTTGTATTACTCATTTTTTATATTTTATCTCTTCGCTCTTTTGTTCGTGGCACTACTGTCTTTAAGAGTTTTGCATGCATGTCTGACGCGGGGAGGAAGAGTTTTGGGTTGACTCTCCCGCCAACACCTGCAAAGTTTTGGGTTGACTCTCCCGCCATCACCCTCAAAGTTTTGGGTTGACTCTCCCCCCAACACCCTCAAAGTTTTGGGTTGACTCTCCCGCCAACACCCTCAAAGTTTTGGGTTGACTCTCCCGCCAACACCCTCAAAGTTTTGGGTTGACTCTCCCCCCAACACCCTCAAAGTTTTGGGTTGACTCTCCCGCCAACACCCTCAAAGTTTGGACACGCTGGCCACTCGCACCCTTCCTGACCCAAAGAAATAAATGATGAAAAAACTGTGCATGCATAAAAGGGGGAAGAAAGAAAAATGGTTACGGAGAGGCATTTTAGAGGGAGTATGAACTGTCATTTCCATTCTCTCTCTCTCTCTCTTCCTTTTCTTCTCTTCTCTCTCTCTCTCTCTTCTCTCTCTCTTCTTC
>JACEEZ010009803.1:325729-338229 GCA_016584305.1 Chionoecetes opilio | reverse complement strand
GAACTTCGTACAGATGGTGTCTATGATCGGCGGGTTTCCATTTGAAAAACGACATCCAAAAAGGAGATACTGTTATCAAATTCCCCCAAAAGTGCAGAGAAAATTATACAAAACAAGAGGAATATCCAGATAGCCGAAAGAAACACTGGTACATGTGCTGACGCTGACGATGGCGCAACAGGTAGGGGGCCCTTTACAGTTGGACTGTCTCGTCTCCGGCGATATGACACGTCGCAATTTTACATTCGATCAGGCTGTTTCATATGTAGGAAATCACATAGCGGGAAAGGGAGAAACTTTTTCGAACGTCTTAACTGGGACGGGCCCACTACACGGCAAAGAGTGCTTAATGCAGCCATTCAGAGAAACGACTATGAGATTCAAATGCGAATGCTGTCAAACACGACTTGTTTGCAATGGATGCAAAATATCATCGCTCTTGCTATTCGCATACATCTCGCTACCAATATTAAAAATGCTAGTGCTAGGGCTAAGGTTGATAAATCTGACAATGCGTGTGCCTCAAAAGTTTGTAAGGAGATTGAAGAGACTGTCCTGCCCAAAACCATCTCTATCAAAACCTTGTTGTCCTGAATGAACGATTGGTCAGCAGAGGTCAACTCTAAACACCAACGAGTCTTGTACTACATGGAGTTTGAAAAGAAATTTACAGAAGCATTTCGGAGACAGGATTTCATTCATCGTCCTGCCTGGAATTTATGATCATGTATGCTCGGGGGATATCACAGTTGCGAGGCCTTGAAACATGTTGTGATGCTACAAATGCATGTAAAGAAATTGGTGAATGCGAACTCGAATCCTCTGTGTTTGTCAATTCAGAAGAGGACGCTGTGTTTTGCATAAGGCAGCTGGTATCATCAGGAAATGTATCGGTGACATTACATTTTCAATTGATCGTTATGATTTAGTGGGATTATGGAGACAAAAAAGTGCAAGACTTTGTTCCGAATGCTTTGTATGATTTCGTTGCATGGTGTACTTCAAAAAAAGACTTTGACAGCGCTACAAGCTATGAATCTGAGACTCACATGGGAAACATTGAAATGAGGGGTTCTTGCAATATGGGCAAACATGATTTCTCTAGTTTGTAAAATCCATACCCAATAACATTTGGTTTAGGTGTCAAGCTGCACCACGACCATGGTAGTCGATAAAATGATAGATGACCTGTCCTCTCTTGGACACAGCATACCTTATGATGAAGTGCTTTGTTCCTCACTGCCATTGCTTTGGACCAGCGTCAACCCAGTCTGACGCTCATATACCACGTGACATTTCTGTCTATGATCCTGAGAATGTTATTAAGACCACTGTTGATGCCGCAATTGACAATTTCGATCAAAAATGAACAGACAATAGACGGAAAAAATACTACACATTCAATGGCGGGGTGTTGTATCAAAGGTCTCCTAGACCAAAGAAACACTTTCATTCCAAGATCAAACCTAAAAACCCTGGATGCACAGAGCTGTGATGAGGAGGAAATCAAACGCTACAACAAACCCATACTAAACCAGAACCAAAGTGTGAAATGGGAAGTCAAAGAACTGGATAAGTCTGCTAGATGTGGTACTAAAAGACTTGATTTGGGAAAAAGGCCCGTGCAAGTCCCCCTGAAATCTCACGTATTCCGTCTTGGGGTGGATTCAAAATTTCTAGTTAGCGAGAGAGAAATTCCCAAAGACTCGAATATGGTATCTCCCATTCATTAATGCGCCACCCTCTGACTTTCTCTACGATCTACACGACTTTGCTAAAATTGGTTGACATTGCAAATGCAGGGGGGACAAGAAAAATGTTCTGGTCACTGCTGACCTGGCAAAATATAGCAAGGCTGAACAGATTTCTGGACTGGGCCAGATCCCTTGGCTGGGCGAGTGACGATGAGGCTTGGGGGGATGCTTCTCACTATGGCTTTCATAGCCAGTATAGGGAAGCTGTTTAGTGATGGTGGTCTCCACAACATGCTGACAGTACCTGAAGTGTATGCTCATGCGTCCGTGAGTTTGATGTTGCAAGGGAAGCAGTATGCCAGAGGTCTAAGAGGAATCAGACTGGTACACGAAGCACTGTTTCACTTGTTTCTATCAGCTGCCGAAACCTTTGCAATGAAAAACAAGTTGCCCTGGTTGGATGATGAAACCACGCACTTAATTGCAAACTAGAGAATACCCTTTAAAATGCAATCCCCCGGAAGCCTGCACTGCTGTGTGTCAGGAGATTGAAATGCGCTTGTCATCCTCTCTTCTCAGTACAATGAAGAAGTTCAAAGACACAGGAAGAGAACAATCAGCAACATTCCGTTACTGGATAGCTTTCTGGATGCTGGTGACACCCTCATGAAGTTACTTCGGGCAGACCGTGAGGCTGATTTTGAAATGCACCTTACCGCCGTCCTTGAAGTCATACCGTACTTCTTCCTGCAGGCCGCAGCAAACTATGCACGATAACCCCAGTCTATGTTGCGGAAATGCGGGCACTTGGAGGTGTCAGCTCCACGAATGTTTCAGCACATGTCGGAAGGTGGTTTCGTTGTGAAACGCTCAGAAAGGACTTTCAACTGCGTTCCTACAGATCAGGCTCTCGAACAGAGTATCAATCGCGAGTCTAAAAGCCAAGGTGGTGTCATCGGTTACACACTGAGGAAAGGAGCCTTAGTTCGCTGTCTGCTGACCCGCCACATACGCCACCGGGGAATACGCAGATCGATTAAAAAAAATGTATACACTTACCAAGTCCAAGAATACACATGAATAACTTGGACATGCTCGAGTGACCAAGGACCAGAATGATGTTAAAGTCATCAAGGAATACATCAAGGAACAATGCCAAGATCCATTTGACCTGGAAAGTGTGGCAACTCCCTATTTAATATAAAAATAGTGGTCAGGTGGCATCAGAAGAAGTCGAAGAGTCGAGAAGGGAGTGCCACGAAAGGGTCGGGAAATGTTCAATCAGTTCACGAAGAAAGGCTTGGGGACGAAAAGAAGAGGAATTTCTGGGATCCAATCTCCCAAAACAGTAGACAAACGTTTTTCTGCTTATGAGGAAGTGTCTTTTCCCGTGATAAGGAAGGAAGATAATGATCGATACGGAGGTACTCTTTAGAAGACTGCTTTTCAGTGTCAAAGAACCGTAATGTGGATATGGCAAGGTCCTCTCCTACGAATTGGCAGCGTTCCGCCTTCAATGTTCCACGACGTGGTTCGATGAGGAAGACCAACAGACAGATCTTGCCAAAAAGCTGGAAGCAAATACGGATGAAATCTTGTCCTTCCTAGTTAGAATTCCCCGACGTCATCGCAGTCTGTGCATACCTCATTGATGGTTTTGGCAATGTGTTTAGGCCCTGAACGAGAATCATTTCAAGACGTTCAAAAGATCTTGGAAAGGTGGTTCTGGGCCGAATTTTGCGTCTTCTGAAGAACAGTGCCATGGATCCTTCCATTGACGTTGTGACGTTGGTCTTTGACCGGTACGACAGAGAACAGTCAATTAAGTCGAAATGAACGACACAGACGAGGAATGATGGATTCCGGATTCAATACCGATACAAGGGAACAGGGGACGTCCCGAAAATACAGGAACTTCCTCAAAACCAAATACCAACAAGGCTAGTTTTGCTTCATTCATCTGTCAGTACATCTGCGACAATGGACAAGATCTCCTGCCTGCAGATAAAACGGTAGTACTGGCAGGTGGATTTGAAGATGGAGAAGGGTCAAAGTTCTGAATGAAGTGGGTGTGTCCAGTCTTGAGGGGTTTTACAGCACACAAGAGGAGGCGGACACTCGTCTGGTATTGCATGTAATCATGGTATCGAGAAACCATCCAAGGATAATCATTCGGTGTGACGACCGTATGTTCTCGTCTTGTTGGTGTATTACTGGAGCAGGGGAGCACTGGCCGATGAAGTATATATGCATGCTGGGCATCAGGGAAATTCTTTCAAAGGAACGATTCATACCTGTCCACCATATCAGTACCAAACTCGGCAAAGCAGCAAAGCAAGTAAATTCCAGCCGTGCATGCTCTGTCAGGATGTGACACGACAAGTGCTCTTTTACGGACTTGGAAAGCGAACGGCATATTCAGCTCTCACCAAAATTCAGATGCCTTACAGGGCCTGGAAGCATTCCAGGATGTGCCTACTTTCCTAGATACCGCAAGGGGATTTGTCCTTCTCATGCATGGTAAAAAAAACTAAAAATCTCAGTTCACTGAATGAGCTTCGTTTCGTACTCGCCACACAACTGATAAGCCCGCATCCTTACTTTCCACCAAAAGATGATTCCTTTGAACAACATGTATGCGAGCCCAATACCAGTAGCAGTGTGGTGTCAGAAATCACATCGCAAAACCTGTAACATGAACCCAGTTGGCCATGGTTTGGCCCTTTGAATGCAAAGGATGAACTGCGTCCAACAATGTACAAGAATGAAACGGCACCAGCGAGGTTTTGAGACCTAGCCCAAATTTTTACTGCAATGACAAAGGTTGTCGCGGACAAAAAGCCAGTGTGTCATTGCGGACTTGAGTGCATTGACATTTGTTCCTGTGGGGGAATGTGCGAATCGGCCGGAGATAAGTGAGGTGGCAAATGGAGATGAAGTCGGAGATGATACGGACATGATGGTGTAAATACTGTAAGTAATCTTTGTAAGTGCCAAAATAACAATTTTTAAGATATTCCAAAATTCTTAATTTTGTATAGGTTACATGGGTTAAATAGCCATGATTTAATTAGAATCTGACTGTAAAACATCATTTCTCATAAAGTAGACATCCTAATAGTGTAAGTAATCTTTGTAAGTGCCAAAATTACAATTTTTATGATATTAAAATATTCTCAATTTTGTATGGGTTGAATGGGTTAAATGGGTTAAATGGCCATGTTTTCATTAGAATCTGACTGTAAAACATCATTATTCATAAAGTAGACATCCTAACGAATCTAACAATACCTCATTTGCCTTGTTCTAAAGTGTGGAGGGGTAATTCCGTAAATAAGGCCCTTTTTTGGCCTCGACCGCTCCACTACAGGTGAGAGGACAGGTAAAGGTGCAAACACGCCAATATACTCTCTCTCTCTCTCTCTCTCTCTCTCTCTCTCTCTCTCTCTCTCTCTCTCTCTCTCTCTCTCTCTCTCTCTCTCTCTGTCTGTCTGTCTGTCTGTCTGTCTGTCTGTCTGTCTGTCTGTCTGTCTGTCTGTCTGTCTGTCTGTCTGTCTGTCTGTCTGTCGTGTCTGTTGCCTGTCTGTCTGTCTGTCTGTGTCTGTCTGTCGCCTGTCTGTCTGTCTGTCTGTCTGTCTGTCTGTCTGTCTGTCTGTCTGTCTGTCTGTCTGTCTGTCTGTCTGTCTGTCTGTCTGTCTCTCTCTCTCTCTTCTCTCTCTCTCGCTCTTCTCTTCTCTCTCTCTCTCTCTCTCTCTCTCTCTTCTCTCTCTCTCTCTCTCTCTCTCTCTCTCTTCTCTCTCTCTCTCTCTCTCTCTTCTCTCTGTCTCTCTCTCTCTCTCTCTCTCGTCTCTCTCTCTCTCTCTCTCTCTCTCTCTCTCTCTCTCTCTCTCTCTCTCTCTGTCTCTCTCTCTCTCTCTCTCTCTCTCTCTCTCTCTCTCTCTCTCTCTCTCTCTCTCTCTCTCTCTCCTCTCTCTCTCTCTCTCTCTCTCTCTCTTCTCTCTCTTCTCTCTCTCTCTCTCTCTCTCTCTCTCTCTCTCTCTCTCTCTCTCTCTCTCTCTCTCTCTCTCTCTCTCTCGCTCTCGCTTTCACCAGCCACTTGATATTCGCACACTCGAAAATTTTTGTAATTTCTTGTCGCTGCCAATTGAGTCAGAATTTCTCAGGCATGAGGGCGAGTTTCCACTTGACTTTACGAAACACAAATCATCCTTAGGCGTAAAATGATAACACTGGGGAACAAATTTTTGTTGAGTTAGGTCTGACACTTGTTATTAAGTAATTTTTGGGTGCTGAATCCAAAACTGATCTCAGTTTTTCTCTATCACGTCAAGTTTTTGAACTGTAGAATTTTCGTTTTCCTAAAAAATATGAAAAATACTGTACATAACAGTAACAGTGCTTATTTTATAAAAAGTTGCAAATGTTAACATACAATGAAAAATGAAAGAAATAGGCATGAATAGAATGTTTATTTAACATTATCATGTTTTTAGAAAGGATAAGGCTATAATTGTGTGCAGGTTAAGGTAAAAAATTACGTTTGTAGCTTTGTCTGGAGTGTTCAACTTGAGGACTATCGCGTTTGATGCTCCAACAATAGTCAGCCATCATATGCACATCCCATCTACCCTGGTAACGTTCTTCCATAACCTTCAAATCTTGGTGAAATCGTTCACCTTGCTCGTCGCTAGCAGCACCAAGATTTTCCGGAAAGTTGGCAAGATGGCTATGCAAAAAATGTACTTTAATACTCATGTTGCAACCAAACGCTTTGTAGCTCTCCAATAGTTTCTGAACAATTTCTGTGTAATTTCTTGCACGTGTATTTCCAAGAAAGTTCTTGACGACGTCTTTGAATGATAGCCAAGCATTCTTTTCAAGGTCTGACATAGTACCGTTGAAATGTTCATCTTTGATGAGCTGTCGAATTTGTGGACCATCAAACACACCGGCCTTGATTTTTTCAATTGACAGTCCAGGTAATGCAAAGATGATGTACTTCAAACAGTCGCCATCAGTTGACAATGCTTTTACAAATTGTTTCATGAGACCTAGTTTTATGTGCAGAGGTGGGAATATTATTTTCTTCCTGTCAACAAGTGGCTCATGTACAATGTTAGGATCTCCAGGTTTAAGATCAGATCTCGGAGGCCAATTCGTCTGAACCCAATGCTTCTCTCGAGCTCTGCTATCCCACATACAGAGAAAGCAGGGATACTTTGTGTATCCACGTTGTTGACCAAGAAGGAAGGACACCATTTTAAGGTCAGCACAGATGATCCAATTGTGTTTGTCATATTGCAATAACTCAATGACTCTCTTTACATCTCCATATTCTTCACGAAGACAGACCGAATGCCCAATAGGGACTGTGCCAAACAAATTGCCAAAACAAAAAAAGTTTTACTACAGCTCACAAGTGGAATTTTGCTTATCTGGAGGGTAAGCTGTGGAGAAAAAACTTGACGTGCTAGAAAAAAACTGACTACAGATTTGGAATCAGCACGCCAATTTTAGTCTAATAAGCTCAAAAATCTAACTCAACAAATTTTTTTTCTTCAAATTGTTCCCGAGTGTAATATAAGGCCGTGACCTTGGCATCCCTTCTGCTCAGTTAGACAAGGAGAGAACCAGAGTGGATGTAGAACACAGAAAATAGCGATCGACGGAAATAGTCCAGATGAAATAGCAAACCTTATAACGTGACTTTATGTGAACCTGGACCTGACGCGTGACACAGGGGAGAGAGGAGGGAGGCAGAGTGATCGCTGCAACCTCAAGGCGAACGAAAAGGTCAGGTAAAAGAGGTAAAATAAATAGGTAAAAGATAAAGGTAAATTAACGTCAGGTTACTCCTGGTATTGAAGACATGAATCCAAAACCTTACAGTCGCAGGAATGTGAACAACTCTCACAAAGTCACAAAGGTGACAACTTGTAAGAAATGCAACATTGCACTTCTTTTCGACTCAGAAATGCGTGGGCCGAAACGCCATGTCGGGTACAGCATCATCGTATTTCTGTCGCCGGTCCTCCGTCAAGAACACGACGCGCCGCCGTGTCCGTGTTGCTGACGGCACAATATGCATAGCGTTGCCGGAGCTAAAGTGAGAGAGCGCTGTGCGAGGGAGTAGCGCCTCTAAGGATGCCATGAATCTCCCTCAAACAGAATTATGAGTGAGTCCGCGATTGACTTGGATTTCGTGCGTTAAGGATGATGTTAACAGCTTCCTGATGGAAATGAATGTCAGAAAGGAGATGGACGAAGAGAGATACATTAATTCATAGGTCTTTGCCATCCTGTTAGTCATTCTTCCTATCCTCTTTTTCAAGCATGTTGTTGCAAATAAAAGCTTTGATTCAATTTACTGTTTTGATAAATTTGACATGGAGAAACAAAATGTTATCCTGTGCACACTCGTAACATAACATGAAGCACAAAGCCACGCGGGATAACACAACACCGAACGCTAATTTGTTTTTCAGGAATTTTATGCTGCGTCGGAAAGTCACGTTGTTTCAAGTTCCTTTATTTCATTCCTGTCTTTTTCAATTCTGAAAAATAATGTGGAATAGATGTGGATTGAAAGACTTGTCACGGAAGCGGGAAAACTAATGGGAGAAAAGAAAAAAAAAGACACGTGAGGACACCGCACTTAAAAAAGAAAAATACGTAAAAAAGCAGCAAAAAGAAATGGATTTCACGCTTGATATTAGTCCCTGTTGGTTCAGCCGTTGACACACTGTTGACACACTGTTGGTTCAGCCGTTGACACACTATTGACACACTGTTGACACACTGTTGGTTCAGCCGTTGACACACTGTTGACACACTGTTAACACACTGTTGGTTCAGCCGTTGACACACTGTTGTCACACTGTTGACACACTATTGACACACTGTTGACACACTGTTGTTTCAGCCGTTGACACACTGTTGGTTCAGCCGTTGACACACTGTTGACACACTGTTGACACACTGTTGGTTTAGCCGTTGACACACTGTTGACACACTGTTGACACACTGTTGGTTCAGCCGTTGAGACACTGTTGTCACACTGTTGACACACTATTGACACACTGTTGACACACTGTTGTTTCAGCCGTTGACACACTGTTGGTTCAGCCGTTGACACACTGTTGACACACTGTTGACACACTGTTGGTTCAGCCGTTGACACACTGTTGACACACTGTTGACACACTGTTGGTTCAGCCGTTAACACACTGTTAACACACTGTTGACACACTGTTGACACACTGTTGGTTCAGCCGTTGACACGCTATTGACACTCTGTTGACACACTGTTGAAACACTGTTGACACACTGTTGACACACTGTTGACACCGTTATCCTCCCCGTCAGCAGCATCGACAGCACATAAAAGCGAAAAAAAATTCTCTTTCACATTAACGAGTATTGCTAATCTTCATCACGCTTGTATCTGCGTTAAAGTTGGAAGGCTGCTGCTGCTGCTGCTGCTGACAGGAGGAGAACCCTCCCCAGGAGGGTTCTAGTCCGGCGTGACAGAGCCCTGTGCTGGTCCTGTTTCCCAGCCAGCGTGTCAGCGCGAATCTCCTCGATTTTCTCCAGCGTCTCCTTCGAGACAAAACCACGCCTTGACCTCGGGCGCTCCCCAATACACTCTTTGGCAGCCTGTAGAGTTTCAAGTTTGAACGTATCTCACAGTTATACAGGGTCCTCGAGGGCACCGAGCACATCAAACCGATTTGAGACTGCCACTGCATACTCATGGGCACATGTCAAGTCCTTCAGTTTCTCAAGATGAAACACAGTATGGTTACCTCTTGAGATTCTTCTGGACTTGACATGAAGCTTAAGTGTAGACAATAGTCTCAATAACAAGTCTGTGATCTGTTCCAAAGAACTTAGCACTCCGGTAAACCCTGCGGTTATGGAGGATCCTCCAACGAGTACTAACGAGGACGTGGTCGATCTCCTTAGCTACCCCTCCGGCATTAATATACCATGTCCAGCGGTGCAGCTCTGGTCTCTGATACCAAGAACCTACAATTCTCAATCTTCTGGACCTTGGAAAATTCAGAAGCAGAGAACTGTTAATGTGTCTGGTACCGGAGCCATGGGGACCAACACATAACTCGTAGCCATCTCTCACAGTGCCAGTAGTAGCACTGAAGTCGCACAAGACAATGAGTGTGTCCCGAGGAGCTAGGACACTGGTCTAATACAGAGTCGAGTTTGGCGTAAAACATCTCCTTCTATTCAGTTTTACGTACCTCTGTAAGAGCGTACACTGTAACAAGAGACATGAAACATGACATGTCGATGACCCTAAATCTCGAGTTTCCAGAGGACGCTGTGAATGCTTGTGAGACTCCTCGGCGGGGCGGCGCATCGCGGCTCCTGGTCCTCAAACTTTAATTTAACTCATTCATATATATATATATATATATATATATATATATATATATATATATATATATATATATATATATATATATATATATATATATATATATATATATATATATATATATATATATATATATATATATATATATAATATATATATATATATATATATATATATATATATATATATATATATATATATATATATATATATATATATATATATATATATATATATATTATATATATATATATATATATATATATATATGTGTATATTCTCGAGCATATGTATATTGTGTGTGCGTTTGTGTGTGTGATCTCTTTGGCAGTAGTGTTACAAGCGCGCCGTGTATTCCACTGATGAACGTTGATATTCAAACACAAGATCTCAGTTAAAGATGGACGTCTTTCGAACTACCAAATAACAGGAAATGTTTTTGAACGCATCAATAATTCTGGGTGAGCATTGCGTTGAAGCCTCGCCGAGGTGCCGCGGCCTCGGCGGTGCGGGGCATCAATAATTCCATTGCCAAGCCTCGCCCTGTTTTGTTTTTATTACATACTAGCCGCAAAGCCGCCCTCCGGGCGGACTTTTTGGCTAGCTCCTGCGGAGGGCTATTGGTGGGCTTTCGGCCCACCACCTGTGTTTGGTGGGCCTTCGGCCCACCAAACACAAACTCTCCAGATAGCCCCTTCTAACTTACCTGAAATCATGGATGTAGAAATGTATGTATTAACGCCAACCCATTCACATCACCCCCAACCCATTCACTCACCCATTACCCATCACCCCCCACCCATTCACTCACCCATTACCCATCACCCCCCACCCATTCACTCACCCATTACCCATAACCACACACCCATTCACTCACCCATTACCCATCACCCCCCATCTATTCCCTCACCCATCACCCATCACCCCCCACCCATTCACTCACCCATCACCCCACACCCATTACCCATCACCCCACCCATTCACTCACCCATTACCCATCACCCTACATCAAGGTTTCCTCAATTCTCGCAACCCACTTTTTTTCTTCACAATTATCACTAAATAGGCTGCTAAAAAAAAAAAAAAAAAATGATCGGATCATCTCATAAGTGAGCTTAAAACCTTCCCCTGGTCAACCTGGTTACAAAAATGTGGTATATGATGGGATTCCGCCACGGGGGTCAGAACCTATACCACACACACACACACACACACACACAGACACACACACACACACAGACACACACACACACACACACACTTTCGCTTATATTATTATAGATTTTTAGCCGATATCCTTTGTCTAACATGCCTCGCTCATCCTCCCGGGGCCACGAGAAATCCACAGATATAAGTCAACCAAGGGCACATCGGGCACGTGAAGGCACAGAAAGAACGCAAAGCACTCGAGAACGTCTATGCGATAACACTGGCGACATGAAAAAAAATCACTGGCATGGAATGACACGATGTGCTGGAAGGAGACCTTGGTCCCGCTAGGGTACCAGGAGAGTGCTATGCCAGCATACTTATGTACCGAGGGCGACAGGAGGCAGGTCAACAGAGGTTGTGGCGATGGTGGTGTGGGTGGCGTGGTACTTCCCTATACCTACCACCTTATTCGTTCCTTCCACCGTTATTCACTCAGTGATTTAACACATTTTATTCCTCACTGTTTAATAATGAATAGGAATTACTTCAAGCTAATATTATTACAAACCATGAAATACATTCAGATGGCATTAGATTTTGGCAACTACGCCTCGCTGTACTGATGGGCAGAAGGGAGGGTGGGAGTGTGACGGAACAGCGCCCCCTTCCCCCCTGCCTCCCTCTCGCTTTTGTGTCGCGCAATCGTCACGATACATATTCATCCAAATCCTTCATTTTCTCTTCTATAATGTTTTTTATGTAAAAACTGAAAGTACCACCGTATTCAGGAGAAGTTTATGTACGAGAATACATATTTTATTCTACACTTCATTCCATAATTGCTGTAAATATCAGTTATGATTAAAAAGTTGTATAAACCGTAAAATTTCATCCTTTGACTTTCACTCATCGTAATTACTTAGTTTTTTACCCTGTCGAGATTTGAAAATTGTGTTATAGTTGTACAATGACTACTTAATCCAATTACATTTGTTAACCAAACTATCCTATCGTGTGTAATAGGTGAGCTAAGTGGAAAAATAAAATAAAAAATTCTGAAGGAGGCAGAGTGATAACGCGTCGAGACAGCAGGCTTACCAACCCTTCCGCGCTATACGGGAGAAACAGAGCAAACTTTCTCAGATGAGTGGACTATAGTTTATATATTGTTAAAATGAATGGACTAGATTTTATATATTGTTAACTTCCATATAAGTATCTAGTTAATTATATACCTGCTTTCAAAATGGCCTGACTAG
>JACEEZ010009803.1:295729-320729 GCA_016584305.1 Chionoecetes opilio | reverse complement strand
ATCTCGCCTTTATGACTCTTCATTTCCTCACACAAGACAGCATAGCTTGCTTTATCGTGCCTATGTGAGCACCTTAATCATTTGAATGAAAACACACTCGCGTAAATCTCGTGAGACAGTTTCATTGAATTGCCCTTAACAAGCAAACCCTGATCACTTTTCACGGCGTTTCGTGTAAGCCACCTACCCTTGTCTGCCATGGTGAAGGGTGTTGTGGTGCGGGCAGCGGCAGGCACGATACTGACGGCGGGGACACACCCGTCAAGGGATGCTGCCGGGCTTGACGAGAGGCAGGAGCTTTCCGAACCGATACACACCAAGGATGCAACTCATCCTGACGCCTGACTATAGCTGCCTCTCTTTCTCCCGTTTTATTTTATTTTATATTTATTTATTTCTTTTGCTCTTTAAAAATACATACATCACATAGCTCTATATCCACTGCCTTGATGACCGTCACCATAAAGGCTGTTATAGCACTCTTCAAACAGCCTTTATGCTATGAGAAAGAGAGGGTCAAAACAAGAACACTATCATAAATGCTGATTGAAGAGTGCTATAACAGTAAACATGGGTCAAAACAGGAACTAGTCTCTCATGTTGATATATCTCATCTCACTCATCATTCCACGTTATTTGCTCAGATAACTACTGTTCACTCACTGCAATATCAACATGAGAGACTACTTACTGTTCCTGTTTTGACCCATCTCGAACTCCAGTTATGCTATGAGAAAGAGAAAAAGAAGGGTGAATAAGGTACCGACCCCTATTTTGAGGTGTGACATTTTTAGCAGACACCGGCTCCGTAAGCTGCGTCAAGATTATAACCACAAAAAAACACCTTGCTCGTCCTGTCCTTGAAGCCTGGCATGGCAGCTACAACACTAATGGCTCGTCGGGTGCCATTGCATGCGCGGCGTTACATACCCACGATACCTCCTTCACTTACCGCTCTAAGACCCTCTACGCAGCACTACATACCCAGTATTATAGTCATGGTTGCTATGTTTCGCTCAGGCGTGTCTACCCCACATAATGACGAGACAGAGAGCAACCTGTTCCACGGCGATGAATTTCAACCACGACGAAAATGTTGAAGGTTGAACGAGACCTGACCAATCGTAATTGAGTTTCTAGTGAGTATTGTTACTTCATCATCTTTTAACACGGAGAGAATAAGGCCGAGTCAATGAGCTGTATGTGTGTTTATTTGTAGGTTTTCATGAATAGACTATAACATAAAGTGACAAATAAAAGAGATATCTGCGGGCTGTCTCTCGCGCAGGCTGAGTGTACTGTACATAACTATGTCGTCGCTGATGAAGGGTAATAAGGAAGGACGTCCCCCCAACCTTGAATAACCTGTGACGTCATGCGAGTTCACTAGTCTGCCAGTCACGTTGACATGCCGATCTTGAGTTGCCTAACAGTTCACATGGACCTGTACCCCATCAGCTTAGGGTTACACTTTTTGTTTTGCTTGTTTAGGGTTGCCATTTTGGTATTTTAGGGGAACGTTGAGTGCTCATTACTTGTTCTTTACAATTATATATTAATTTTTTTCTGGCATGCTGATGGTCTTTTGGTTTGGGTGCCTGCATGCCAGCAGCAAACCAAAACCAGCAGCAAAATGTAATATCTAATTGTAAAGAACAAGCAATGAGCACTCAACGTTCCCCTAAAATAGTTTTAAAAAAAGCGCAACCCTAAGCTGCTGGGGTACAGGTCCATGGTGATCTGTTATGCAACCCAGGATCAGCATGTCAGCGTGACTGGCAGACTCGTGAACTCACATGAAGTAACAGGTTATTCAAGGCTGGGGGGACGTCCTTCTTTATTACATAAGAACATAAGAAAATATGGAAGGTAAAAGAGGCCGCGACACCTACACGTGGTAGTTCCTGTTACTTCTTACTACCTACATCCACCTTTCATCCCCATCCATGAAATTGTTTAGCCTCCTTTTAAAGCTCCCTATTGACTCTGCACTAAGTACCTGATGACTGAGGCCTGTACACTATACCCAAGACCATCTTATCAGTTCCTTCGCTAATTTCCACCCATATAGACTCTACACTTACATCTGTTTTTTATAACATTATTAACACAACACTGCAATGTATCTCTTGCATACAGTGCTACTCCTCCTCCTCTCCTGCCTAACCTGTCTTTGTGAAATAACTTATACCCCTTTTTCTCAACTTCTGAATTAAATACTTTGCCTGTCATATCTAACTATGTTTCTGTTAATGCTATTATATCAAAATATTCTACACTAGTTAATCCTCTCAGTAAATCTATTTTCTTTAAAATACTCCTACAGTTTGTATAATAAACCTTTAAGCTACTCTTCTTCATCTTGTCAATTTTCCCACTAGCTGTATTTATGCTGACTGTCTTTTTCCTAATCCTAATGTCTTTCTTCCTGCCTTTGCCAACTGTATTCCTTCTTTGACTATCATGATTACTACTCTTCACCTTCACACCCTCCTTGCCTCTAAAAAACCCTGACCCTCATCTAACTCTCTAGCAGCTCTCCACGCCAACAAACCCAACATCCTATGAGAGAGATGCACTCCGTCACTAGCTTACGGGTGGCCCTTACCGAAGAATCAGGCCAAGTTGTCAATAAACAATCACTCGTTCCTCATACAATGATCAGCCAGCAAGCTGTTCACAGCAAAAACTTCAGATCACCATTTCGGTCCCACAGACCTGCGCGGCAAGATCCCTAACCCTGCCTAGGGATTCTTTTTACCTCCTTAAGAGCTCCTGTCTCCCGATCCTGCTTATATCATTCCCACCTGCATTAATACATACACAGGGCGCTAATCCCTCTCCAATCAGAATCCCCAGCCTGTCTCCTATATCCCCTATCCCCGCTTTACGAAAACAGGCCAGCGTCCTATTCTTCCTATCTGTGTCACAGAAATTCCTATCTAAATACTTGACCTGGCTGTCTCCCATAACCACGGTCTTACCTGCAGACAGGGCAGGCTCGTCAGTCCTTCCATCCTTTTTTACTTCCGCGAACTCATCAACCAGGGTGGCAAAGCTGTTCCTGGTCTCAGGGGCGGAGCCTGTAGACTCCCACGGCAGGGTTGCCAGATTTGGCCTTAAAAGGCCAATTTGGCCTTTTTGAGACAAGGTTGGCCTCCACTTTTATTATCCCTAAGGCCAAACATAATTTGGCCTTTTTTTGGCCTTTTTTGTGATGCATGTAATGTGTTAAATATATATATATGAACAATTATAATTGCTCAAGTTGTGCAAATTGTTAAAATGAGAGAGAGAGAAGAGAGAGAGAGAGAGGAGAGAAGAGAGAGAGAGAGGAGAGAGAGAGAGAGAGAGAGAGAGACGAGAGAGAGAGAGAGAGAGAGAGAGAGAGAGAGAGAGAGAGAGAGAGAGAGAGAGAAGAGAGAGAGAGAGAGAGAGAGAGAGAGGAGAGAGAGAGGAGAGAGAGAGAGAGAGAGAGAGAGAAGGAGAGGAGAGAAGAGAGAGAGGAGAGAGAGAGAGAGAGCAGACGGCCGCGTTAAGGCCGATTCCCACTAGCCCGCTTCTGCGGCCTCGTTGCCGTACACCGCCCAACAATGACGTCACCATCATCACCGCTTGAGTGGTTGTAGTGGTAACCGGGCACAGTTTGCACCTCCGCTCGAGTGGACACCGCCGCGCGGGAGAGATGACATGACTTTAACTCTGTACGACAGCCGTACGGTGGTGTACTGCGTTGCGGTCGACTTTTTTTGTGACGTCATTGTTGGGCGGTGAACGGCAACGGCGGCCGTACAAGCGGGCTAGTGAGAACCGGCTTAGTCATTCGTTCTTGTCCAGGACATGTATTTGTCGACTCCTAGTCGACCCCGTTACTGGCATTCCTTTAATTTTTATCAAAGTATTGGCTCTAAGTCGTTACGAGAAATCTGTAATATATTACTTTTGAACTGGTTTGTATTTTCCACCAAATAAAAGTGAAACTAGCTATAAATAAACTATACAGTAATGCTTTATGGTAAGGAAAACTTCTCTCCAGACACGTCTGGAGTGCGTAATTACGAAGACACGTCGGTTAAAATATCTCAGTCTGCCATTGATAATTGTAAAAATTTAAAATCTTCAAATTGTATTGATTGATTGCAGTGATATTGACAAAATATGGGTTTGGCCTTAAAATTGGCCTTTTTAGCCAAGTGTTTGGTCTGTTTAAGAGAGAGACACCTGGCAACCCGGTCCCACGGCTACTCTCTTTACTCTTGACTTTTTTCAAAGCTCCCTCCTTTCGGTGAGGGAGAGGGACTGGAGTTATTTGGACTCCTCGTGCCCCCAGCAGCTGGCGCAGCTCTGCATTCTCCACCTTGAGGGATGTCACAATGTTGTCCATGGCTCTCCTCTCCAGACGTCGTCTGGCCTCATTCCTTGCTCGGTGAGGTCGTGGCACATAGGCGCCCACAGCTGCCCAACTCCACTAAAGACTCACTTTCCGCCATCACTCCTCGACCTCCCTAATCACCATGGAGGTCTAAAAACCAACGTCTTTTCTCTTCAACCCAGGCCCATACTGAGAAAGTCTGAATTACCCTTCATCTCGCAACGCCTAATATGTACAGTACATTCGCGTGCGAGAAAGGCAGCCTTCCTTTTTTTTTTTTTTTTTTTTTCGTTGGAGCCTATAGCGCTCCTGTAGGGCATTTTTTTCTTTTGAGGCTCAGGTGGTTGGCCCTCCAAATTCTGGAGAGTCCATGATGTAGGTTTTTCACCCGTTGGTGCGCAGCCTGGATTTTTATAGTATACTTTTGGGTCTTTAGTGAAATTTCGTTTTTTTGATGTGTCGGATACTCCAGTCAGCTCATTCCGTGGCCTGGAATAAATAACATCATGAAATCGGTAATTTATCCGATTTCATGATGTGTTGTTTATTTAGTTAAACGCTAATTTATGCATGGTTTTATATTCATTTATCATAGAATGCAATATATCAAATGGAAAGCTAATTAAATTCCACTTCTATTGATATTCTCCATGTAAAAAGTTTTTTCACAAAATATTAAATGGCGGAAAAGTTTAAAGTTCATGCTATTTCTTGAAAGTCTCTAAAGGCATTTTTTGTGTGTGTTTTTTTAACGGTTTTTTATTTTGATAATATTATGAACAAACATTTCCTAAGATAACCGTATATACTTTTATACTGATAAACATATATTCGGAGTAATTACCCGCTTTCATGATTTTTTTTATATCAGTTAACGCTTACTTTATGCAATGCCGCTAATTCAGTTATCACTAAACGAAATATATCAATGGAAACAGCTAATTAAACTCCGCTCTAATTGATTATTTCTCCATTAAAATGTTTGTGAGCAAATATTAAATGGCGAAGAGTTTAATTAATGCATTATTTTCTTGGAAGTCTCATAATGGCATTTTGTCTTTGTGTTTTAACACGGTTTTTATTTGATAATATTATCGACATACATTCCCAAGATAGCAGTATATCTTTTTATACTGATAAACATTATATTAGGCAGGTAAAACTTGTAAGGAGCGAGCGGTTGTAATCCTTATGGTGTTCCGTCACGGCGATCCACAGCGCTTAATCATCTCGGTGGACCACGGAATCGAAACTGACTGAGGATCCGAACATCCACATAAAAACGAAATTTTTCACCTAAGACCAAAGTAGCACTATAAAAATCCAGCTGGTGCGCCACCACGGGCCTAAAACCTACATCATGACTCTCCAGAAATTTGGTAACGTGTTGGTCACGCATTAAATGCAACGATGCTGGACGAGTGTTTGGGGCCTTGCTACCATCAGGGGAAAACAAGGTCTTCATGCACTATCCAAGTTTTTTGTATATTTAGCTTTTTTAATCCCGCGGCGTCTGTCTCTCTCGTTCGCTTTGTGGTCGTGCATATTACTGTTTTCTGTTGCCTTGTTTCCCCTTATCTATTTACCTGTTCCTTTCGACTGTTTACCTTTACGCGTTTCTTGCCTTGTGTCGCGAGTATCTGTTTCCATTCCCTTGTTAACATAAACATAGTTGTTTCCTAAGGATTTAAGACATCAAGAGGTAATATCCTTCCTGTGCATGGTATATATCCGCCCTTCTTCCGACCAGCTCTCCATTTTCCCCATTGCCTTCCTTCCCTCCCATGGTTTATTGGGTCCGGCGGTATCGTTAGCTATCCGGAGGGCTCGTCGAGATGCCTCGCCTTGTCAAACCAGGATTAATGTTCAATCCAACCGGAGTTGTTGCTCGTCCTTATACATGTGAGGGTGTAACGACTGTTTTGTCGAAGCCACGTCTGCTTTCGATGATGATTACTGCGATCTCATCAAGAACTCCTTAAGTGTCAATAAATTTTTGTCCTGCGTGTTTTCTTGTTTGGGGACTCTTAAATAGCTTTTTATGGACGTTTGTATTTTATGAGTTTTAAAATGATTTTTAACACGGCAGTTATGTTTTGCTAAGGCGATGGTCATGACGGATATCCGCCGCCAAGTCAATTCATCAGATTATGTGTTTCTATTTACTGGACAGTTTACAGACAACGATTTGTTTTTTACTCATAGTTGGGCAGTCCGTTCACCTAGAACTTATATTAGCTATAAGAATACATAAATCTACCTTACCTTGTGCCATCCTGAATCATCATTTAAACAGACAAATAATATAACGATGATCTACTTGAATAGTTGACTGTGGTCCTCAAACGTGTTTAAAAAGACAAAGAAAAAAAAACCTAAAGTTGAGACGAGCGGATTCTAACCAGTCAGCACGTGTGTCTTTAAGAGCGTCCTCGTTTTTCTGTGTAATTGGGCCTAACTACTGTTAAATGTGGTGTATATTTTTGGTGCCTGTCACTCCATTCCTGTTGCGTTTCACCTACGACCTGAACGATGGCTTTTTGATCTCTTTAACACGGCTTTAGTGAAAAAAAAAAAAGGAAAAGAAAGGAAAAGCTTTGGGAGAACGGCAGCCAACATTCTTCCCAGAAATTCCTTCTTCTTTTCCCATTCCAGAATTTCCCCTCTTCCTTTTTATAACAATTACCGCAGCGCTTTCTTTCTCAGACTATCCGCGTCTTCTCTCCTTCCTCTCCCTCCTTCCTCCCAGGCATCACAGGGAAGAATTTGTTTGTTATGCATAGTCCAGAGATGAATTTTTGTAAAAGTCAGTTATGCTTTTATTGGCATAGATTGTTAGTATGTCGAATTGGTCTACTTTCGCTCGTGCAACTAAAGTCTTGCGCAGAAAGAGAAAAGAGCAAAAGAGAAAAAGAGGGATAAAAGAGAGAATATTAATGTATATTTATCACGTAACCACACATTATATATATTTTATATATATAGATAATATACTATATATTATATATATATATATATTATATATATATATTATATATATTAAAAAGTAATATAATATATATCTATCTATATAAGTATATTATAGATATAATAGTTATTTATAAATTATAATTATATATATATATTATATATAATATATATATATATATACCATTATATATATATATATATATAAGAGAGAGAGAGAGAGAAAGATAAATTAACTACAAAGAATAACTGGAATGACGAGGATCAGAAAGGCTCGAGAGAGAGAGGGAGAGACTACCACCGTTGCGGAGTGACTACCTGGACTACCTCTGCTTCTTTCCACGTCAATATTACTACTCTATACCTTACTCCCCATCCAGTCCTTCATACTGGCTGCTCCAGGTCTGATTCTACATTATTTTATAAACCAATGGCAAGATAGAATACCCATTAACAAAAAATGGAAAACAAATGGAATAAACAAGTGGCAATCCCCAATTCTACCTCAGTGTTCCCAATAATCCGACGTATCCAACACAATAGTTGATATGGGCCACCCACTTCCTCTCTCTGCCATATTTCTGCCCCACCGTTTCCTATTGCCTCATTTACTGCGTAGTGACCTACCCACAGCAGCCACAATGCGTCAAACAGAGAAAGAACAGAATCAGGACACCGGAGCCACCCAAGACACAGGAGGGTCGGCCCAACACCGCATTCCTCCTAACGCCGCTTCGTCAATACCGCCGTCCGTCAGACGCCCCCTGCCAGTGTTCTGGAGCCTGCTGTACATGCTCACATCCCTAAACCCTCATCACTAGTGAATATCAACCCCATCTCAGAAGAAGTAAAACGATTGTTAGCACTATAGTGAAGGCCATGGCAACTGTGATTTATCAAGCAAAAAGAACCAAACATTATGCCAGATGCACAACCATATACTGAACACAAATAGAAAATAGAGGTAACCACAACTAGAGACCCAAATTTATGATGTTATCGTATGAAAGGAGGTGACAACCGTTATTGTTGGTGGACCAGCACTTCTCTCCCACTAGAAGGTCAAATGACAACTGCAAAAGTAATGATAAGATCCATGTATAGATAGATCTTCCTATTAAACATTGCATGCACACACGGATATAAATTGTCTCGCTCGCAGGCTTGGATCTAGAAAACTCAAAATACAAATAGACCTTTTATGTTAAAAGTTTGCACAGCAGACAGAAGAAATCTGAATAATGAATGCCTGCGTTACCGTTAGGCCTAAATCTCCATATCAATGAAAGTCTGACACCCCAACGCCGCTCATTGTTCAAACTTGTATGGAAGATATTGATGCTGAAGCAGCATAGGAGACTTGTTTCCAAACAATGCTACAACCTCCAGGATGGTAAAATATAATGTACACTTAAGAACTCAAATCAGAAACATATCATTACTACTGATCAAACCTTAGCAAACTTCTTAGACAAGTATCCATTACTCAAACAAACCATAAACACTAACTTATTTTTGAATTTATTTACATACTTACTTTATATTTGCATGACTGTAACTACTTTTAAAATGTTTTGTCGATTATAGACATGCTTAGCTATAAATTAATTTAGGTTTCAACCCTAAACCCCTACCCTTCCAAACCCTAACCTTTGTTCACTTTTTGGGAGGCGGTAGCGAGTGGTTATGCGTCTCCGACTTGGCGGTCTCGGTGACCTGAGTTCGGGATCCCCGAAGACAACAAAACGCTTTCTGCACCGTCGAGTGCCTAAAGAACACCCACATGCCTTGCCATCAAACTGCTACCTTCGATTTGCAGTGCTCGTAGGACACAGGGGGGCGGCATGAGCCCTCTAAGCACAGGCTTCACTATAAAATCCTGCCTGCGCCACCTACGGGCGAGGCAACCATCGCGCCCTCAAGTTGAACCTCCTAGAGGCCTAAACGCCGTGCCTGGGTCACCACTGGCTACAGGCGCTATAGGCACAAATGTCATAAAAAGAAAAAAAAAAAAAAATTACCAGTTCCTGCCTAGCACACCCGTGCAACTTGTTCCTCACCTTACCTCACCCTAACCCTGCTCCTTGCTTACCTCCCCCTGATAGTAACCGCTGTTCCTTCTTACCTCACCCTACAGCTGTTCCTTCTTACCTCACCTAATATCCCACTGTTGCCTTGCTTACATCACCCTATGCCGCTGTTCTTCTTACCTCACCCTAACGCTGTTTTCCTTCTTACCTCACCCTACCCAGTTCCTTCTTTACCTCACCCTACCGCTGTTTCCTTCTTACCCTCACCTTACCGCTGTTTTCCTTCTTATACCTCACCCTACCACTGTCCCTTCTTACCTCACCCTACGCTGTTCCTCTTACCTCACCCACCGCTGTTCCTTCTTACCTCACCCTAGATGGGAAGAATATAGCCACTGTTCCTTCTGACCTCACCAAACCGCTGTACCTTCTTACGTCACCCTACCGCTGTTCCCTTCTTACCTCACCTACCGCTGTTCCTTCTTACCTCCCCTACCTGTTCCTTCATACCTCACCCTATATCCGCGGTACCATTCTTCCGCACCCTAACCGCTGTTCCTTCTTACTCACCCTACCGCTGTTCCTTCTTACTCACCCTAACCACTGTCCCTTCTTACCTCACCCTACGCTGTTTCTCTTCTTACCTCATCTCACCCTAGCCGGGCTGTTCCTTCTTACCTCACACTACCGATGTTCCTTCTACTTCACCTACGTCCGCTGTTTCCTTCTACTTCACCCTACCGCTGTTCCTTCTTACCTCACCCTATCGGGCTGTTCCCTTCTTACCTTCACCCTACCGCTGTTCCTTCTTACCTCAACCCTACCGCTGTTCCTTCTTACCTACCCTACCGCTGTTCCTTCTGACCATCACCCTACCGCTGTTTTCCTTCTTACCTCACCTCACCGCTGTTCCTTCTTACCTCCACCCTACTACCGCTGGTCCTTCCTTACCTCACCCTACTGCTGTTTCCATCTGAACCTCACCCTACCGCTGGTCCTTCTTCACCTCACCCTAAACCGCTGTTCCATCTTACTCACCCTACCGATGTTCCTTCTTACTTCACCCTACCCCGCTGTTCATTCTTACTCACCTACCCCTGTTCCTTCTTACTTCACCCTACTTTTTCCTGTCCTGCGAACCATCCACAAACCCCCTACCCCTGGTCCTTACCCCCACACAATATATTTTATTACTACCTTTAAACCATGTTGAAATTTGGTGTTGAAAATTGATGAAGTTTATTTTCCATAATATTCTCCTATAGTTTATTCTTAGCTACCCTGCCTGTTTGTTTATTGTTTGTATAGTTTGTAACCTGGAGGCCATAATCCTAGGTTACTACTAGATTTCTAAATTTTATTCATTATATGCGTTTAAAATTATATATAAGTTTATTACATTAACGTACCACACCCAAAGACCGCTGATGAACCTTCCCTGATGTCCAATCTTCTTGACCCACTCCTTCATGTGATGAAAGAAGCCATGATACAGTAATGTAGGTCGTGATATTTAAATTCTATGTATAAACTCCTTAGAACATGTGTTTGGACATATCACTACCTGACCTCACCTCATATAAGACAGCAATTCCCCAAAAATTGCTTTAGAATTATTTTAATATTTTAACAATAAATAACCGCTCTCCTTAAACAAAAACTTTGATCACCTGAGTTCCTTCTTAATCTCTTCCCAAACTTCCCGAATTTTGTGCATTTAGTGAAACCAGGCTGAAACCAAACATGTCCACCTACACGAATAGAAGGTTTCAATTCCTATATGTACATAGGCCCGATGTTCCCAAGGTGTGGGTGTAGCAAATTATGTAAACTGTAAATTCCCGAGTGTACTACGAAGCGAACACTGGTAAAGGTGTGATGATAACATGAACTATGTACAGTTAAGATTACATCGACAATACATTTCCTACATCATATCATCCTTATACCGGCCCCAATGTAAATACAAATAATAATCAATGATTTTAATGCCAGCATGGTACCTCTGTCTCAAAAAGCCCCTTCATTATAACCGAACATTATTTCCGTGACTTCAACATTAATTATTGGAACACGAATCACACTCACCTATTAAAAATTTCCCCTATCAAAATGCAGCCTTCATTATTTCCCCCAAAACCCCGCCCAACAAGTTTTCCTGACTAACTCCCAACACCCTCCCCGTCCCTTGGGGAACCAATAGGGAACATTTACAGTACCCTCACCCCCGACATTCTTCATTTTCCCCTAAGCGCTCCTTCCCCGTGTTTCTAAGATCCCAATTCTAGGGAAGCCTTTGTACGAAGCACAAAAAATCCTTTAGGCTAAAACACTATCAAAAAGTTCAAAATTTAAAACTAAGAAACCGACTTTAATTGGAATTTCCTACAAACAGTAATGATACAATGTAAATTGTAACCTTTTTTTTAAAAAGGTAGCATTTTTTATTCTTGTTTTTTCCCAAAAAAACTAAATTCATTTTAACAAAAGACTCCAAAAACCATGGAAAACGCAAAGGGAAAAATAAAAACTATACAACACAAAATCACCTTTTTACAAATTATAATAGGAAAAAAAATTTTGATGTATCAAAAAAAAACCGGGGGGGGAAAATATCTTACACCAATTAAAAAAATAAAAAAACAAACGAATACTTCAAAGATTCGCAAGTTTCAGACTAATATAAGAAAATCGGGAAAATAAAGAACTAGGAAATACCGAAACAAAAACCCCCAAAAAAAAAACCAAACCCCTAAATATCAATAACCAAATTTTTCATAACTCGCACGATATTTAAAGTGCAATTTTAGGGTAGCAGTATAGCAAAAAATCTTTTCTCCAAATTTTGGGGATGCCAATTCCTATTAAAAAAGGAAATTCTAAACATTTTTTCTGCTTCATTTTTGGGGATTTGAGCAATTCTTACTATCAAAAACGCACTTTATATTGCACCCTTTCGAATAAAGCTAAAAAAGTCGCAGTGTAGTTTTGGGTTTTTTATTTCATCAGCACCAATAGATTCCAAAGATAGCGTGGTAAACTCTTTTTGATCAGTTGGTTCATCAGGCACACATCACAGTGTCACGGGCCTCTACGTTGGCCTAGAACGGTCCAATGTCCTTTTTAAACCTAAACAGGGCAGGTCCCCCGGTGGCGGGCCGAGCCGGATGAAGCCCTCTGGCCTGGGGGCCCCCACTGCTGCCGCAGCCTCTGTCCCTGCTTCACGACTCTTTGGGTGCTCTGGTGGGATGAAATTCCCGGGAAAACCTCGTACGGCTTGCCCCGGATCTCTGGATCTGATCCCGGACGTGAAAGGTGAAGCCGGCCGTGCCCCTGGTAGGCTGCCAGCGATCAGTGTCTGAAAAGCGGGTTTTGGCTGCAATTTCACTTGGGTATGAGCGAGGTTTTACACTGGGCCCCATATCCTCCCCAGCCCTCGGCTTAAAAAATTTGGGTCACGGCGAACCGGGTGTCCTCATTTGACCGCCATCAGCGAGAGGAAAAAACCAATTCTGAGGTGCGAACCATGCCCCTGCCGCACGTAGAAGGTCACAGTGTTTGGCCCTTTTTGGGCGCGACCTCATCACTCTGAGCTGCGTGGGATGTGCGGGGGGGCCGTCCTCTAGTCTGTGGTAAACCCTTGATGTCTAGTAGTTTTTGAAGTAACCTGCAGGCAGTTTTTGACTAGGATTTCCCGGGGGGGTTTTCAGTTCTTGGCCATCAGCCCAGCTTTCTGCCACATTACACGAGCAAATCGGCTGGGGTGAGCCCCGGAGTGGGACACCTTGCCAAATTTTGATCTCCTGCAGCTCGGACGGGAGAACGCCCCGCTCACAGCCGGACCAACGGGTGGAGACCTGCGGCAGTGGCATTTTGCCCGGGGGATAACCCCGGGTTTCCCCGGAATTTTCACCGCCTGCACCCCTCTAATTCGTTGTACGCTCTCATTCACGCTGGACAGCAGACTGCACCTGGACCCGTGACCCGTGTCAGATGAGGTACCCGTCGTGCGGTGATAAGGTGGCGCAGGGGCAACTCGTTTGGTGCAACACGCAATACTCCAGAAGAGCTTGCGTCCCGATTTTCTCCAAATGGGCGTGAGACCCCCCTTTCCACCCGGGTTTTGGGGCCCTAGTTGGTCCCTTGCAGAAGACAGTGAGTCGGTGAGTCGTATGTCACCAGGGGATCATAAAAGGGGGCCTGACCCACCTTGAACGCAGGCTTCTAGGTGGACCGGGGTCCCTGGTACAAAGTGCCAAAGGTCCCTTTTCCAGAGGCCCCTTTGTCACGACACATCCCCTCCCTGATAAACCGGGTCATTTTCCCAAGCTGTCGGGCACCATCCCCCTGGTCTTATGTTTCCCTCCCATGAAACCCCAATCCAACTTTTTGGGGGTAACCCCGGGTGTTCCCCTGGTCAAGGTCCTGGCCGAGCCATGGCATCCTCCCTGGCCCTCCCAGTTTTTAGGATCGCAGCCAGGTACGACATGTCGATGAGAGGTGGCCGTCAGCGATAAGGTCCTGGGGAAAACCCAGAACCAAGCAGCAGCAGCAGTGGACGGAACGTCGAACCGGATGTTTGCCAGCCCCAGGTTTCCCGGGGATGGCTTTGTGTTTTTTCTTGCAGTTGGGGCCCAAGTACTGCATCACAAGGGGGGCCAGGGACCCCAGCCTCTCCCCCGAGCAAACGGGCTAACAGTAGGGGAGCCTCCTGTTGCCCTGCCCCTTTCCCTGAGTGGCAGGGGTGAACGACTCCTCCCTCCCATCCTCAGAATCCTGGTGATTTTCAGCCTGGCCCAGGAACATCTGCTCCCCAGCTCAAGACGTCTAACCTTTTCTCTTTCTGCTTCTGCTTTTTTCAGCTTAGCCTCCTCTTCCAACGCTTTCTCTTTGTGCTTTCACTTTCTTGCGTCCATTTTTTTTACCCCCGTCATCACATTTCATCCCTCCCCCAAATTTTCTTCGGTAGTACAGCCCCCCAGGTTAAAGTAGGGACTTTTCTGGCCCGGGGGGAGTCACATGCAGTGGCTCTCGCGTGGCACAGCTGGGGGTGGAGCAGTGGGGTTCGTGGGCCTTGCAGAGGAAAAATCTCTTAGGGAGGCCCTTAGTCAAACAGCCTTTTCCTTTTTTTCTCCCCGAATTCCCTTTTCGCTTTTGTTGCTCGTCTCTCACCCCTTTACCTCCCCCCCCCCCTTTTTCCAAAAATATCTATCCTTTGTCACGGACGGCAATAAAAAACCACTGTGGTGCAAATGGGCTTTTATTTTTTCCCCCTGGGCAAGCACCATGGGGGTCAACCCTCGCAATGTCTCTCACGGGTACCCCCGCTTGTCAAAAACCCCTCCCGGATGCCGCTGAGTTCTTGGGGAAAGGGTTTCCCCTTTTTCACACGCCGCGATACGTAGGCCCCACTCTCCAAACTCTTCCACCGCCAACAAAGGGGCCCAAATTTTGGGTCCTTACTCTGTTTTTGTTGCGGGGTTCGCCCCCTTGGTTTAAAGGAGAAGCCATCCTGAAAAAAAACGATCAAAAATTTATTAAGGTCAAATGAAGCCGTTTTCTTTTGCGGGGCTAAACAATGTTTTGCAATAAAAATATAAAAGTCCATTTTTACATAGCAAGAAGGCTCAAACCAAAACTTTTAAGGTACAAACCACCCCTTAAAATTCAATATTACATAAAACAACACCCTGCCAAATCGAAATAATTATATTTCCCCCTTTTCATTGGGCTTACGGCGTACCCTAATGTGCATTTTAAAAATATTTTCACAAAAAGCCACAAAAACCTACAAATGTCTGCCTCCCCCCCAAAACCCCAAATTCTTTTATCCGAGGAAAACCTAATTCTTTGGTAATACCATGGAACTAACAATGCATCACCAAGTAATCACTTCCCCAAAAAAAAAAAGGGGACATCGAGACGTATCATAGAAATAAAAAAAAAAACAAAGAAATTTTGCCAAACCCCTTTCAATATGTTTAACTAATTTATTCGGACTGGGGTTTTCCCCAAAAAATTCAAGTGGCTAAAGTTTTCCCCAAACCCAAAATCGGGAAAAAAAAAGATTTTTCCAACTACGACCCATTTTTATTTACATAGTTCCAAAAAGTTTTAATTATTATTAAGAAAAAGCACCATTGATATTCTTAAGTAAAGTGAAAAATAAAAGTAAGCAATTTGGATTTAGACTGGTTTTAATAATTTTTATGCAACAATACCTACAATCTGCCCTAAAACCCGCACTAAATAACAATAAATCATCATTTCAATCGTTATTGATTTCGAAAACATTTGACACTGTTCAACCCAATATTCCCCGGACAAAATGTATCACTATGGATTCGTGGCTGTATTCTGGACTGGTCAACTCATACCTAAGTAATAGGACCCAATATACAGTCTTCAACAATATATCTTCCCCCACCAAATCAGGGGCATCTAGGATACCTCAAGGCAGCATACGGGACCTATTCTGTGTCTATTATACTAAATGATATATTAACATATTGAGCCACTAAATATCATATTATTTGCCGATGATTCTACGCTTTACTTAATTGGTGAAAAACCCCACAGAACTAATCAATAGAGCAAATGCAGAGCTAGCTAAATTCTCAGAGTGTTGTTTGGCTAATCGCCTAACTATAAATACAGCCAAGACATTTTTTCATGTTATCTACAAATACCACTAACCAGATACCAACCATTACCAAATCTTAAAATAATAAATGAAACATTACTCAAGTATACAAGATACAATTCCTTGGATTAATCTTTGACAAAAACTTAAATTTTAAACATCATCTGTCCAAACTCTGTTTAAAATTATCAGATTAATTCCACTCCTTCTAAAAGTCAAACCCTTCGCCCCAGTTGAAGTTCTTAAATGTATGTATTATGCTCACTTTTATCCCCATCTCAATTATTGTAATCTCATTTGGTCCACCACTTATCCCTGTATTTAAACCATCAAAATTTGTACTCCATAAAAAAGTCATCAGAATAATGACCGACAGTGACTACTGCGAGCACACTCCTCCATTTTTTAAATCCTTAAATATTTTGATCAAATGATTTTAAAAAAATTAAATATTTTCATCTTTTTTGTACAAACAAACAACGTCTAACTACAATAATGCCAACTACTTACAATTACCAAACCCGGAACCAACGCTCCCTGTCCAACCTAGTCATAGACTAACCCTATACCCAAAAATTCCCTAATGTACCAAGGTCCCAAGTTGTGGAATGATATCCCTGTACATATCAAACATTCACCTAGCTTAAGCACTTTTAAACTACATTCAAGAAACATTTTTTATCATTAAAACTAGCTCTGTGTACTATTATCATTGTTATTATTATTCTTGTACTTATTTTTTGTGTAATTCTTCACAGCTACGTATAATATTACTTTTTACTATTGTATATTATCCTGTAAATTGGGTCTAAGTAACTTACTAACTATTATCGCCTTTTTATGTCAGTCTATTTGTTTAGAAATTTATATACCTTGTGTTTATATATTATTTTTTCTGTGTGTTTTCCCTCTCTCTCCACACCTTTGCCCAAAAAATGTTTGCTTATAAAGGGTTGTTTGCAACCCCATATCCTGTTGAAATCTTTGTACAATACTGTAAAATGGAAAACATAATAAAGTGTTAAAAAGTGTTAAAGTGTTAAAGGCAGAAAGCCTTCTTCCCTCCATTTTTCCTTCTCTCCATCCTTCCCTATCTCTCAAAGGCCCGGTCTGGTTGTGCGTTACTCATTGTCTGTCATTATAATATATTGGTATATAATATATTAGTATATCATTATTGGTGTATGGTAGGTGAAGTTCCAGGTGAGTGAAGGATGAACACAGCGTGGATGAGTGCCATGGATGACGGATGTAGTACAGTCACCGGAAAGCAACATTCTGTCAAAGAACACATATAAGAAAAATAATAATAACATATACATACACAAATAAGAAATATGAATAAAATACTCAGACATTTGTGTGGTGATGCACGCGCTTAAGTCCATAGTGTGAGACTGGTGGTGGGTAGCAAGGTAGTGGCTGTGGTGTGTGTCAAGGGCGCTGTGCGGCAGAGAGGGTGTGCTGCAGGGTGGGGGGCCTAGTAAGCGTTATACGCTCGGAATACAGAGGGTGTTAGGGGCGGTGGTTGTGTTCCTGTCCGGGGGGGGTAAAAGGTGTTGTGTTGCTTCGTCGCTTGAGGGTATTAAGTTGATGGTGGGGCTGATTATTGTGTTGCTTGAGTTGCGGGGGGCCATGATGAGAAGATCTGTGTCTTGCGGATTCGGGGCGGAAGGTACGTAGAGCCTGTGAGCTGAGATGTCGTTGCCTGGCAGCGATGGGTGGGTGGTCGGTGAGTGCCGTCAACCTCGTGACTGCGGAATGCGCTGATCAAGCATGAGACGAGTGTGTCCGTCTCTCTCACTCTCTGTAGTTGCTTGTAGACTCGTAGATTCTTGTAGGTAGTTGCTGACTGGCTTGTGTTGCGTAGGTTATGGTTTGTAGACTGGGTGGGGTAAGTTAACACTGCGTTATGGTGTTATAAGACTGATACAATCAGTCACCACCGCTTATGCCACCATTTATATAACTCGCGGTGTATTTATAACCACCGCATGGCCACCATTTATATAAGTCGTTAAGATCCCATCGCTGCCACCATTTATATGTCGGTATATTGTAGAGACTTAGTTGGGTGAGTTAAATATGTACGTCCATCTTGTACACATTTATTTAGAGTCCAATAATGAACATAGAATATTTACAACCAATTATGTAGTGATAACAAGCCAGGGAGTGTTTGATGAACGCTTGTGAGGAGCGTCTTGGTAGCGTGAAGATGCGCCTTGTTCTGTCTTGAACACAGCCAGGGAGTGCCAGGGATGAGTTGTTGTAGCGAGTGTGTTCCGAGGCTTTCTGTCCCTCCACCCCGTGATTATGGCTTCTTATCACTTCTTGTTGATCCTATACTTTATGCTGACAACTAGGCATTTGTCCTGTGACATACTTAGCTCGGGCTTTGAGAGTGCAAGGTGTTCATGGGTCTCACGGTGAAACAGAGGAGGAAAGATGAATGTATAATTATATATATATTACATAGATATATAATTATATGTTTATAATGTTTCTAAAAATGCACTGATTCATTTGATATAAAGTACATGCACATATCCTATATGGAGTTATAATAAGTGTGACACTTGTGTGATATTAGGTGTACTTCACTAGTAATAGGTATGGAAGTTCTTATATATGTTAGGAGTAAAAACTGACTGACAATTGTACAATACTGTAAAATGGCAAACATAGATAAAGTGTTAAAGTGTTAAAGTGTTAAAGGCAGAAAGCCTTCTTCCCTCCATCTTTCCTTCTCTCCATCCTTCCCTATCTCTTATAGGCCCGTGTCTGGTGTGCGTTACTCATTATCTGTCATTATAATATATTGGTATATAATATATTAGTATATCATTATTTGTGTAAGTGCCGACCGGCTATGTTGATGATAATATTCCAGTATTTCTTCAAGGCTCTTCTCTTTCTTCAATTTCAAACAACATAAGTTTATAGAAAGTATTTAAGTTACTGTTTTACCCTATCTCTTGCATTTGAGGGAGTTTCTGCGTAAAGTTCAAGGTTCTCAAATCTTCTTTAACTTGTTTCCTATATATTGGCCTAGGCTGTTTACGCGACTATTTTTCGCATTTATCTCCGAGTCTCAGGCAGCGAGATTCAGCGAGGCGCATCAAAAGGCAAAGGATCACAATACACCAAGAAAAATCGCAGGATCAAATCACTGGCTTGGAAGATAACTATAAATATTGCAGGTTCCATTGCTTGAGAACAGAATAAATCCGGATACAATTTTTCTCAGGAGATAAAGCGAAGAGTCACCGCCATGGGGCATAGACTTGGGTAGGGGGGCGGGCGATGGCTGGCCAGCGTTTAGGAGTTTCGAGCAGCAACTTTCCCATATTTACATATTGCTTCACGATACATGCTTGGACATTTTTGTAGATAATGGCCAGCATCTGGTAGCACGCAGTTGACTCTCCTTCTTGAGTATTCCATATATTCACGCAGCAATTAATAGTGTCGTGTGCTGCTCCGAGGCTGTGGCTGCAGGAAGCAAGTGGGAGGTGGTGGAGTTCATCCCTTCAACTAACATTCTCTAGGCTGAGTTACCTTATCTCTCTTATCTCTGTGAAAATAGAGAAATAAAAGGACGCATTTACATTAGGCTCCCATGATGCTCGCCCTGACACAGACACAATCAGCGGAGACACTCACTTATAGGATAGTTGAAACACTTTGAGATAAAATTTCCTGGTGTGACTTGAATTATTGTACCGAAAGTTGACAAAATGTCATCACGTGGGAGTTGTATGCATAGATAGCGACGGCTTCAATGCGATGTCGTGAATCTTCTCTCTTACCTGCTGCACTTGGCATCGGAAAATCAGGTCGTGTCCAATGGTTCGACACGCACGCACGCACGCACGCACGCACGCACGCACGCACGCACGCACGCACGCACGCACGCACGCACGCACGCACGCACGCACGCACGCACGCACGCACGCACGCACGCACGCACGCACGCACGCACGCACGCACGCACGCACGCACGCCCACGCACGCAACGCACGCACGCACGCACGCACGCACGCACGCACGCACGCACGCACGCACGCACGCACGCACGCACGCACGCACGCACGCACGCACGCACGCACGCACGCACGCACGCACGCACGCACGCACGCGCGAGTCGTTCTTTTCTCTGAGTCAATTACCTTTGAGTTTGTGTATCCCATATCTCATATTATTCATTTTATCAAAGAATGCTAATTGACTCAAAATGTGGATTCCTTTGGTGCGTGCAACCCTCCCAAAGGACATACCGAGAACAGAGGTGTGGAATGTCTTCTTAAGGAGCTAGGCGTTAGGCAGGCGCAGCTAAGACTTGTACAGCACGCGATCTGTTCCATATTGAAGGTAAAAAAACAAGGAAAGACTGTCACTCCTTCACGGCTCGCGAGAATCAGCCGAGATAGACACGCCACTTGGTCTGTCTCCTCGGCCTTCGCTGTATATTAAAAAAGGTTATTCAGACACATATTTACAGCTTCATAAGTAATTTGTTTTTGTGGGGGTTCATTCCAGTAGAAATCACTGACCATCAAATTGGTGGTCTTTATCTACATTTTAAGTAGTTTATTATTGTAATGATAGATTTTTTAGGAATGGGTTCATTAATTAAGAAAGAGAGAGAGAGAGAGAGAGAGAGAGAGAGAGAGAGAGAGAGAGAGAGAGAGAGAGAGAGAGAGAGAGAGAGAGAGAGAGAGAGAGAGAGAGAGAGAGAGAGAGAGAGAGAGAGAGAGAGAGAGAGAGAGAGAGACAGAGAGTAATACAGATACTTTCCTGTTTCCTTGCAGTGAGAAAGACCAAGCCGAGGTCGCTGAGTGATTAGCAAGCAAATGTTTTAACTCTTGAATTAACTTTACAATTATTCTCTTCCAATGACATGATAAACTATCTTAAAACACTTTATGAAGAAGTGAAAGATTTATATATTCTGCCATTAAGCTGTGTGGGAGAGTGAGCGAGAGGGAGTTACAGACGATGGAAACTATGTTATTCTCCTCCGCCTCTTCTTCCTCTCCTTTCCATGTCATCATCATCGTTTCTATCATTATCATAATCACTGTAGAAATTATCCATAAACCACCCTCTCGTAATTAGTAGAGTGGTGGTTTTGTTTCCCCCCGCCCCTTGTGAGTGAAGTATTTTCCACTCGTTATAGGGGGAGTGTGAGTAGGAATGTTTATATGATTATAATGGTAATGGGTAATATTAAGGTAATTTAAGTAAATGATTAGTACTGGGATAGGATAAATTAATATTCCCAGTGGTTAATAAGCATTGCACTTAAATAATTAGCACCTTGATTTTGAAGCGCGGTCATTGGCCGCCGCCCATTATATTCTAGGCCACCTGACATGATACACGTGTCATAGGTATTGGTAGCGGGGGTCTCGCCCACCTTGGAGAATCAGTACACCCAGACCCTCCGTGAGGATAACATCAATCTAATATACGTGCTTGCTTGTCTACAAGTACAAGTTCACTACCAGCCCTCACCGAGTTAACATCTCTTATTTAATGACTTTTTATGTCCCATCGTTAATTTTGGTACAGATATAGTGTTAAATTTAGGACGTGTCAAAATACAAAAAAACTGATAACTTCCCCCCCGCGTCAATTTAATGGTGGAAAACCACTTGACCCCCACGTTTTACGCCTCCTCCCCCGCTTTTGTCTTTCACGGGCGGCCCCTCGCCCCCCCGGGCGACCACATCGGATCAAAAGATAAATTGCAGTATTGATAAAAAACCTACAGCCATAATTAAACCCACAAATCCACCGATAAGATCCTAGTTTATTTTGATTAGCGGGGAAATGATGTGTGGGGTGATAGCCAATGGGTTTGATTGAATGGGAAAAGAAATAAATTTAATTATGAAATGTGCCCATAAATTTCCACATTGGTGCCCCCAAAGGGGAGGAATATTGATGTTTCATGTGATTAAAAACAGTGGTTGGGGAAAATTTGGGGTTGGAGGTATGTTTAGAGCCTACCACAACCGCTGGGTTATGAGGCTGGAGGCGGGGGGTTTTCGCGGCGTCAAGAATAAACTCAGCTTTTCAACTACAAATATGCCCGTCCCCCTGTGGAAAGTAAATACCCATCAGAGGTACGTCCCGTTAGTTGTAAAACTAAAGGGGGGGTTTTTCCCCTTTGGGCCCCTGGTTTCCCCTTTGTTGGGCCCCCACCCCCAACAGCGCTTCCCGCACTTATAATTTAATTAATTATAAAACTAACAATGTTTTTAAAGTAACGAAAATTTTGGGCATTTTTTTAATTTTCATTTAAAGTTAACCCAATTTAAAAATCATGACGGAAGGGAAAAAAAACATTAGTTTCTAAATTAGGTTGGCTGACAGGGATTATAAAAAGGGCTTTTTGACGAACCCCAGCTGGGCATTTAACCCCTTTATAATAAAATTTTTTTAAACTCAGGTCGTTAATCCCTAAACACAAAAATGGGAAAAATATGAAAACGGTTTTACTTGCCTATATGATTTTTAAATTTAAAAAAACCCCTGGGGATAAAAAAAATTTAAATTCAGCAATGTGTTATCAATCATGAAACGAATGCCCAAAAAAATCTTCCGAAAAAATAATTGAATTTTTTTTAAAGGGTTTTACTGGAAATGTGCTCATATTCCTCTACAGCGAAAAGCTTCTTTAAACCCAAAGTTTGCAAGGGTATTAAGCCAGAAACCCCTCCCACGGGGGAAAACCCACGATTTTTAAAGCCGAGGGAAATCACCCTATATCACCCCACCCTCAGAGTTTAAAAAGATCCCTCGTTATTTGGGGGAAAAGTTTTTCCTCCCACCTGTTACGCACGCCCCAAACAGCCTGGAAATTTACGTTTCCCAAATTTCCCCAGCCTACCAGAAAAACCACTTAGACCTACTCAAATAATAGTTTACAACCCTTTTAAAGTTCCAGGGGCCGACTACCCTCAAGTGAAGTACGAATAAAAATTGTGTCTTATGTGAGGGGGAACATAGCCCCTTTCCACATGTAATAATATTCAATTTTTACACGAGATTAAAAGGGTTTAAATGGCCCTTGGTTTTAAGGGGCCTAACCCCCCCCCTTTTGGTGGTAAACATCCCCTTCAAAGGCATCCCTATAAGCTTAAGAACTTGTGGGGAAATGTAAACAACCTTTTCCCATAACATCGCCCCCTTTTGTCCCTAACAATGATAACAACTCAGACCCTACAGTATTTTAAAAGGGGCAGTCACTAATTAGGGGAAAAATTTCCCCAGCAGCTGCCCCCCAACTCCCGGGAGTTAAATTTTTTCCCCATAATGGAAATGCAGTCAAAGTAAAGAAAAATGTTTTTAACAGTGGGTGCCCCCCAAAGTTTTCCCATAAGCGAAAATATTTTGAATTATTACAACCCCCCCTTTTAATTTAAAAAAGGGGAAACCCATACCCAAATTCAGGTTTTCCCTCGCCAATAATGGGGCTAAACCTATGCCCAAATAGTTAAACCCCAAAGTCCAATTGGAGGGATATAAAATGTTAGGGTCTGCTGTAGTAGTAAATAATTTTTGGTATTGGGTTTAACTTTTAAATGGCAAAAGGGACACAGGTAAAATCCCTGCGGGAAATAATGGGTTAAACTCCCAAAGTAATCCCTTTTAAAGACTTTTTATGGCCCTTTCCCCAAATTTAAAATAATGGGAAAAACCCGTTTATTTTGGGGCAAATCCCCTAAAGAAGGGTCATCAAAATACATAACGTTTTCAATGTTCACTAGTGCTGGGGGAAAAGGTAAAAAATGGGACCCCCCATCCCCCATCCCCAAAATACAGTCGAACAGGAAAAGTATTCCTAGTCATGCACAACCCCAAATTAATTCCCAAAAATAGGAATCACTTTCTTTGCCCCCCCCCCCAAAATAATTTGAGGTTTTTAGGGGAGGAAGGGGGTTTTTCCAGTTAATAATGAATATATTCCCCACTAATGAAAACCCTTAATAAAAATTTGGGGTCGGGGGGGGAGATAGCAACCCCCCCAAATTTTTAAAAACAGGAATTTTGGTTTTTAAAAGGCCCTCCCTGGCTGAAAGGGGTGTAATAATAACCCTTAAATGGGTTGCCTTCAGTCAGAATATCTGAAGATATAGGGTTTAAAAAAGGCCCTACCTGGCTGAAAGAGTGTAAAAATAATCCTAATAGGGTTTTCCACTCAGTCAGACAATCGAAGATATAAAAAGGGGAACCTGAATTTGATCCCAACCCCCCTTGTGAAGACAAAAGAAATTTTTTCCTTATTGAGCAAATCCCTCCCTCCCGGTTTAATACTCCCCTGCAGGGTTAAAATACCCCGTGGGTTAATACCCCCTTCCGGGGGTTTAATAAACTTCCCTTTTAAGGGTTGATATTTCCCTGCAAGGTTAATATTTCCCTCCCAATTTTAATACCCCCCTCCCAAGGGTTAAAAACCCCCCTCCCCAAGGTTAAATTCCTTCCCCGGGGAAAAATTTAAAAAGGGATAGCTTGATCTTTTGAATTTTTGGAAATCAGAACAATAAGAAGCAGGTATTTTCATGAGGTATCAGCTGTTGGCTTCAGCCAGCCCACTTTAAAGAAAAAATTTGACCAAAATTGGGGTCTGTTCCTTAAAAAAATTTCAGGGAAGGGGGTATTAGGTGTCGGGGTTTCAAAATTTTTCAAGCAAATTTTCTTCCAAAATTAAAAACCCCCCCCCTGCATCCCATACAAATTTCCCAAAAGGGCCACCCATTTTAAACAAAATTTGTTGGTGGAAGAATTTTTCAAAGGAACTCATTCCCTGGCGGAATGGCTACAATTTTGGACGATACCAGGGGGTCAATTTTGGAAAAATCTTTGGGAAAAGACGGGCCCATTCAAATTTTAAACCTAAATCTCTCATTAGTTTATAAAATCTGAGTGTAGACTATTCCCAATTAGGCCCCCCTTGAAATTTTCCCGGGCGGTAAA
>JACEEZ010009803.1:255729-288229 GCA_016584305.1 Chionoecetes opilio | reverse complement strand
ATGGCCTAGATTATTATTTAATATAAAAGCCTGTTTTATATTATTTGTAGCTATAAATTACTCTAGTGTAGAACCTAGAGCTTTAGCTCTAATAACGCCAAATGTACTCACAGTTTAAATATAAATAAAATAAAAGAGAGAGAGAGAGAGAGAGAGAGAGAGAGAGAGAGAGAGAGAGAGAGAGAGAGAGAGAGAGAGAGAGAGAGAGAGAGAGAGAGAGAGAGAGAGAGAGAGAGAGAGAGAGAGAGAGAGAGAGAGAGAGAGAGAGAGAGAGAGAGAGAGAGAGAGAGAGAGAGAGAGAGAGAGAGAGAAGAGAGAGGAGAGAGAGAGAGAGAGAGAGAGAGAGAGAGAGAGAGAGAGAGAGAGTGTGTTCGAAGGATATTTTCAGATGTATTGAGACTGTTTCGTAAGTCTTAAGGACATAATAATGTAGTTGTTTACATGTGTCGAGAAGTATACAGACAAATGTCGTCTTTCATCCTCACGTGCCTGCGCTCCAATAATAGTAAGGTGAAGGGGAGACCAAAGGCGATGCGGCTGCGCTCTTGGCTGAAAAGGTTTGGATCCAGAGGGTCGGAGCTGCTATTGAGACGGCGAGTCAGTGAGAGTCACGGCGGCTCAGTGTTGGCCTATGAGCGGTGTGTTGAGGGTGTGTGCAGCGGTCGAGCCTGGAGCCACCTGTCCTCTCTCTCTTGCCCTTGAACAACGTGTGCTTGTGTCTTGCCGATGAGCTACAGTGGTTGAACTTACAACTATTAGAGAGTGAGAAGGAATGTGAAAAAACATGAAAAGTAGACGTAACATGTCGTGATTTAAGTTGTGTTAGTATAATTCAAACCTCCTCGCCTCTGTGCTGTGAAAGCGAGACACGGGAACGAACGACAGGCCGTCTGTTAGTGAGGTGTGCGAGACGGTGCACGGACGCTGCTAAGATGGGCGATTGTTGCAGTGACGGAGTGGCGATGGTGGTGATGGTTTTGATGGTGGTGGTGGTGTCGGCAGGGAGAGTGACCGCCCCGGGACAGCCAAGAGGCCAAGGTTCTCGCCTAGCGCCTGAAAATATCCTCTCGCGCTACCCCGGCCAAGACGAATTCATAAGTATGTTCAATTTATTCATCTTCTTTTGTCACACTGCGGAAACTGCGGACTTGTGAGGTAGTTAATATTTACATGTGTTATTTCGCCATAGTTACGCCGAAGGACCATATCTGCAGCGCCTCCGCCTGAATGTAAAGTAGACACTAATGTACTGGCCAGATTAATGCACGAGTTGTAATTTCATAATGTTTCTTTACTTTGTGTCTGTGGGAAGCCAGATGTGGTAAGGGAATAGTTTATCAGCCTCGTCTCTGTGAACATTATACATCCACGTTTTGTGAAAGGAAATAGAGACTCGAGATGTAGTAATAATAATTGTACAGCGTAAAATTGCAGGTGTGTGTGTGTGTGTGTGTGTATGTGTGTGTGTGTGTGTGTGTGTGTGTGTGTGTGTGTGTGTGTGTGTGTGTGTGTGTGTGTGTGTATGTGTGTATTCATCTAGTTGCCATCTAGTTGTATTTTACAGGGCCAGAGCAATGCTCGTGTAGCCCCGTCTCCATATCAACATCTTTTTATCATTCATCCTTAGTGCTTTGTGTTGGCCGAAGTCAGCACCCCGAAGAGCAGGTCACAAACCCCGGCTAACACCCGGTGCCCATTCACTGCTGGGTGGACAGGGGCTCGGGTTTTAAGGAAACAACCCATCTGTTTCCGCTCCGCCTGGGGATCGAACCCGGGGCTTCTCGGTTGTGAACCGAGCGTGCTTCCCCTACACCACGGAGTACCACATGTGTGGTACTCCGTGTGTGTATGTGTGTGTGTGTGTGTGTGTGTGTGTGTGTATTCATCTAGTTGTTGTATTCATCTAGTTGTATTTTACAGGGCCTGAGCAGCGCTCGTATGGCCCCGTCTCCATATCAAAATTTGTATCATACATCCTTAGTGCGGCAATCAGGTACCATTCCTCCTGACTGGAAAAGGGGGCTGTTCGTCCCTATCTGGAAAGGGAAAGGGCACCGTCAGGACTGCAACAATTACCGTGGTATTACACTGCTCAGCGTACCAGGCAAGGTGCTTGCCCATCTATTGCTGACACGGATTCGCAGTCATCTGGTGAAGCACCAGAGACCTCAGCAGTCTGGGTTCACGCCTGGTAAGTCAACAATGGACCGTATCCTAGCGTTTCGTGTCCTGGTGGAACGCCGACGTGAGTTTCGACAGGGGATGCATGCAACCTATGTTGATCTCAAGAAGGCGTTTGACTCAGTGCATCGTGAGTCACTCTGGGATCTTCTGCGACTTCGAGGGATTCCTGCAAGGACTATTGGTTTGATAACTGGTCTGTATTCTGGGACTGAGAGTGCTGTGAAGTGTGGAGCAGGTGTATCCAGCTTCTTTCCTGTGAATACAGGAGTGAGGCAAGGGTGCGTCCTTGCCCCATCACTTTTCAACGCTTGTATGGACTGGGTATTGGACAAGGTTGTAGATCAAAGTGATTGTGGAGCATCCGTCGGCAACACCAAGATCACTGATCTTGTTTTTGCCGATGATGCAGTAATCTTTGCTGAGTCGCTGGAGGTCCTGGTGATGGCTCTCGAGGCGCTGCACGAGGAGGCAAAGCCTTTGGGACTTGAGGTCTCCTGGCTCAAGACCAAGGTCCAGGGCCCGTATTTATAATAGCTTATGGGTTTCCCATAAGCAGACAAAATGGCGAAGTTCGCCATAAATCACCGAAAATTCCATAAGTGCTCGTGTTCTCCCATAAAGTTGCCCATAAGCGCTAGGGGATGTCCGGAGGTCCCATAAGGATCCTTATGTTGACATAAGCCGTCAACATGGCAGCAAAACAACTCTTCCGCCAGCGCCAACTCAGGCATTTTCGTGCCAGAAGAGACGTTCTCGGCTAATTGAATGACGAAGAACTTATCAAGAGGTATCGGCTGAACCATGAGGGAATTATGTATGTCACTCTCGTAAATGCATTCCTCCAGAGTAAATAAAAAAGGAACCATATACTGACAGCGGGAATGAAAATTATAATAACATTATGATTGTTTCCTCGCCACTGGCAAGATGCAGGAGGCACTGAGCAGTGCAGCTGCTGCAGTGATGACCATGGAGCAGCTGGAGTGGACAGGGAAAATGCTTGCTCAAGGCCGTCCATGGTAATACTCTCGTGTACCCAAATTATGTGCCATACAACAATCGAGAATTCTCGCCAACGGAAATTTTCGACGACAGTTCCACTTCTACATAGATGAAAAGGGAGAATAAAGGGTTTTCATTGTATATTTGACAACATTTTTCGAAGGCATTATTATTTTTATATTTAGTATTGATGTTTATAATAAATTTAGCTCTTGTTATTGGCAGAAATTAAGGTAAAGATTTGTTTTACCTACGCAGTAATATCTACCTTCTGGAGGACTATCATTTCAGCTTCAGCACGTAGTGGAGATACTACTTCCGGAAAAACAAAAATGTAATACTTGGAAACAAGGTTAATTCTTTACACTAGGACCAGAATTACCTACACAATTGGGAGTGTGCTTTCTGGTTACCTTAATGGATTCTAAGAAACTCTCAATGAGTTTCTGTCGCAAATCATTACTTTTGGAGATATCAAATGTTTTTAGTAAGAAGCGTATATGACATGAAATTAAGTAACCTAAACCCACCTTTAGATTCACTAACCTAACCTAATGTAACGTAACCCCACCTTTAGATTCACTAACCTAACTCCACCTTTAGATTCACTAACCTAACCTAACTCCACGTTTTAACCTTCTAACTAAATTCTTCTAACTAAATATCTAACTAACTAAGCCAAATCCTCATTGGAAAGTGTCCGCGGCAAGGGAAGAAAAGCAGAGGCGATGCAGGTCACAAGAGGAAGAAGAGTGAGACGCATGTAAACACTTGTCTTTCTCCTCCTATAAATAACAGGTATTGTTGTAGTGTTTGCCAATATATAATGTGTGGATATGCTCATGTCAAAAACTTTTGTCCAAGCAGTCAGTGGGTAAATTATTACGTATTTTATGTACTACACCAGTGATTTTAGAAATTTTTAGTCTTAATTTCAAATATATGAGACTTCCATTTTAATTTGTCATCAATTATTACCCCTAAGAACTTGGACTCATGAACTTTATTTAGCCTAAGGTTATCAATATAAATATCAACATGTAATGGTTGCGTCAACTGGGGATGAGATATCATATAATGTGTTTTTGTGACATTTAAACTTAATTTGTTGCTTTTTATCCAATTTGAAACATTAAGTAATTCTGTATTTAATATATTTTTGATGTTATTAAGATCTTGTCCTTGAAGAAAAATAGTTGTGTCGTCGGCAAAAAGTAGGAATTTTAGCTTATCAGTACTATGTGTAATATCATTTATATAAAGTAAAAATAGGAGAGGGCCTAAAACAGAACCTTGCGGAACGCCGCAACCAATATGCAGGTATGAGGATGGAGTATTATTAAAGACTGTACATTGTTTCCTGCTGCTTAGGTAGCTTTTAAACCAGTTATATGCTGGACCACGAATGCCATAAACCAATAATTTTTCTAATAAAATGGAGTGGGATCCAGTGTCAAAAGCCTTAGACAAGTCACAAAAAACTGATATTTGGAACATCTTATTATCTAGTGCATTGTAAATATTTTGACAAAGTTGATGTATTGCTAGTTCTGTAGAAAACTTAGGACGAAAACCATATTGAGATTCTGATAATAATAAAAATTTGGTGAGATAATTCAGCAGTCTACTAGCTACAATTTTTTCAAAAACTTTGCTAAAACTAGGAAGGATTGAAATTGATCTGTAATTACTGTGATTGTTTTGTCACCTTTTTTATAAACTGGGATTACTCGAGCAACTTGGAGATTATTTGGGAAGCAGCCCTCTTTAAAAGATCTATTTATAATGTATTCAAGAAATGAAGAGGTTTCGTTACTGCATTGTTTGATTATTTTAATGTTGATATCATCAAATCCTGGTGACGTTAATTTCAAGTTTTTGATGACATATTAATTTCAAGAATTGTTGTTGGTTGGAGAAAAAAAGAGAATGCAACAGATTCTGGTAAATAAGAAGTGAATTGGGTTGTAGGTGGCAAAATATTAGAAGCTAAACTGTTGGCAATATTGCAAAAATATTTATTAAATGACTCAGCTACATCATGATTGTTAGATTTTGATTAATCTTTAAATGTAATGGAAACTGGTAGTTTATTATCCTTTTTCCCCATTAATTTGTTTACTATTTCCCATTTTTTTTTTTAATGTTACCAGCGTTTTCTTTTAGTTTTGAATTATAATAACTTTCTTTAGCTGCTCTTATTACTGAGGTTAATGTATTCCTATACTGTTTAAATATTTTCTCATAGGTAAGTGGCCATCTAGCATAAAGCTTATGTAATTTATTGCGGTGTTTAATGGATTTTATTATTGCTTGAGTAATGTAGGGTTTAGTACTATGCTTTTCTTTGAAAGTGTATTGCTTTGAAGGGAAATGTTTGTCATACAAAATTTGAAACTTATTCATATAAATGTCAAAGCATTTATTGACATCAGTATTACTCATCTCTAAATTCCAGTCATAATTCATTAAATCTATTTTGAAAGCATCAATAGAGACATTGCTGAATATTCTTTTTGTCCTTGTGATTCTGGAGGAAGGTACATTACTAGTATCAACTGAAAATATGCTAAAGACAGGGAAGTGATCGCTAATAGTAGTGTAACATATATAACTTTCCTGATGGCTTTTCAAATTATTTGACCATATGTGATCGATTAATGAAGCTGTAGTCTTAGTGACTCGTGTTGGTTTAGTAATTATTGGAAGAGAGAGAGAGAGAGAGAGAGAGAGAGAGAGAGAGAGAGACAGACATGACCGCCCCCCCCTCAGCCATTCGCCTACATAATCGTGCAGACAAACACCTCATTCCCCTGATCTGCACATACATTAATAAACATCTGCGTGCGTACTCCTGAACTGACCCCACACAACATCTAACGTGCAGCCTGGTAGGCAGTGGCGGTCACAGTGGATTCCAGCGCGGTAATGCGAACAAAGCCGAAAGTAATCCATGAAAGGCCTGACTACTAATATACATTGGTGGTGGTGGTGGTGGTGGTGGTGGTTATTGACCGGAGTGATTTACAGGACAATGAAGCACGGATATTAAGCACATGAGTCACCTTTATGCAGCATATCAGTTCATGAAGTTCGGGAGTAAGTGAAGCGAGGTAATAAAGAGACAGATTTAAGAGAGAGAGAGAGAGAGAGAGAGAGAGAGAGAGAGAGAGAGAGAGAGAGAGAGAGAGAGAGAGAGAGAGAGAGAGAGAGCGCGAGAGCGAGAGCGAGAGCGAGAGCGAGAGAGAGAGCGAGAAAGAGAAAGAGAAAGAGAAAGAGAAAGAGAAAGAGAAAGAGAAAGAGAAAGAAAGAGAGAAGAGAGAGAGAGAGAGAGAGAGAGAGATTGATTGATGATGATTGATTTAATGCCAAACAAAGGTGAATGTGCCAGACATCAGAGGTCATATGGCACTATGGCAAAGCATAAAAAGGGGAGGGGTTAAAGAAAAATAGCAAAACGGTGAGGGAAGGGGAAAGAACGGAATGTTACAGCAGGACGGTTAGACCAGATGTAGGATGTGGATTTGTTGGAGGAAGGAGATTAAATTGTCCAGGGAAAAGGAGGGGGATTCCGGGAGAATGTCCGCAAGACAGGGATGTCGGGAAAGGGAGGACAAATGAGGGAAGGAACAAGAAAGAGCAGGAGTAAGATGGGGGCAGGATCTTAGGACATGTTGGACAGTGAGAGGACCTTGACAGGGTGTGAGAGGGTTGGGGAGGTACGTGACATGAGATAGGAGTGTGTGAGGTTGGTATGGCCTATGCGTAAGCGTGCGAGAGCAGTCTCCCAACGTCTATGAGTGTGGTAAGGATTTGACCATGGAGATATAGAGGGTTTGATCAGGCGAAGTTTATTGGCAGAGAAAGTGGTCCTGGAGGATTGCCAGCGGTCGAAAAGGAAAGATTTAAAGGAAGGGTAGTAGTCGGAGGCTGGCAAGTTTGAGAAAAGGGGGATTGGGACACAGCGGCCGAGCGCGCTAAAGACTCAACGCGTTCGTTGCCCGAGATACCCACGTGACTCGGTACCCAGCAGAAGCATATTGTTTTGTGGCGTACGGATAAGTGGAATAACCAGTCTTGGATCTCCCGAACAAGAGGGTGAAGTGAGCGAAGAGATTGTATAAGAGAAAGGGAATTGCGGGAATCAGTGAAGATAGTGAAAGAACAGGATGGGTAGAAAAGTATGCGTCTGAAGGCTAAGAGGATGACGTACAATTCCGTTGTAAGAACAGTGGATTCTTTACGTAGTTGGAATTGATAGGGAAGAGAGGAGAAGAGAATAGCAAAGCTAGATCCAGAGTGGGATTTTGAACCGTCAGTGTAGACGTGGGTGCTAGAGGAATGAGGGGAAAGGTGTTCAAGAAAGTGAGAACGTAAGACAATAGGAGGAATGTTAGACTTGGGAGAGGTAGTGGGGACAGAAGAACAGATATGGGGGGAAGGTATAAGCCACGGAAGGAAGGAAGGAACATAGAAAGGGAGAAGATTAAGAGTAGGAAAGGAGGAGTGGGAGAGAAGGTTGCGCATGCGAACAGGAAAGGGCGGCGGCAAACGAGGAGAGGAGGAGATCACTGTAAGGAGAGATTGGGGGACTGCAATCTTAGAAGTAGGAAATTAATGAAGGCGAGCATAGCAGCGAAGTGATAGGAGGGCTCGACGGCGAGAGAGGGACGGGAGGCCCGACTCAGCATAGAGGCTCTCAACAGGGGAGGAGCGAAAGTCACCTAGAGCCAGACGGAGGCCTAGGTGGTGAACAGGGTACAGGAGGCTGAGGAGGGAGGCAGAGGCAGAGGAATAAATATGACGTCCATAGTCAAGAGTGAAGAGGACCAGGACGGTGTGGAGATGGAAAAGGGTCTTGCAGTCAGCACCCCAAGACACATAAGAGATAGTTTGTAGGAGGCGGAGGCGACGAAGGGCATTTACCTTTAGAGATAGGATATGTGCCTTCCAGATCAGTCGGAAGTCGAAAGTGAGTCCAAGGAATTTACCAGAGGAGCAATACTTGAGAGGTATGTCATATAGAGAAAGTGGAGATGGGAGTGGTACACGAGAGCGAGAGAAAAGGATGGAGAAGGATTTTGTGGGAGAGAAACGTAAGCCATGATCAGGAAGAAGCAGCGGAAATAGCAGATTGGAGGAGACAGCTGAGGGATACCGGGGAAGGGCCGGAAGCGTAGATGGCTAGGTCATCCACGTAAAGGGAGAACCGGACGCCGGGTGGTAAGGTGGAGACGAGTCCATTCACTGCAATGAGGAACAAGGAAGTGCTGAGGACACTCCCTTGGGGGACACCTTCATATTGTGGGAAGGACGAGGAAGTGGAGGAGGATACTTCGACTCTGAAGGACCGATCACATAGAAAGGACTTGAGAAAAAACCCCATGTTTCCAGTTATGCCGAAAGTGGTTAACTGGTGGAGGATATGGTGTCGCCAGGTGGTATCATAGGCTTTCTGTAAATTAAAAAAAACATCAAGGACTGACTCGTGGCGGGCAAAGGCTGTGGTAATGTATGTTTCCAGGTGGGATAAGGGGTCAGCTGTGCTTCGGGCATGTCAGTAACCAAATTGAGAAGGGGAGAGAAGACATTATGATTCCAGGAACCACATAAGACGGAGATTGATCATGCGTTCCAATAACTTGCATAGGCAACTAGTAAGGGCAATGGGGCGGTAATCTTGAGGGAAGGTACCGGATTTATTGGGTTTGAGGAATGGGAGGACAAGGGCTTCGCGCCAGTGGGGGGGGGGGGGGAAAGTCCCCAAGGGACCAAACCCGGTTAAAAACGGCTAGTAAAAAGATGAGAGAAACCGGAGGAAGGTGTTTCAGCATTAGGTAGTGAATGCCGTCAGGGCCTTCATATGTGTTGCGGCAAGAATGAAGAGCGGAGGCTAGTTCGGAAGAAGAGAAAGGAGCAGTGTAGTTTCCAGAAGAGGATAGAGAGAAGGTGACAGGAATACGTTCCCTGGTAGCTTTGATTCTAGTGAACTGAGGAGAGAGGTGGGATCCACTACTTACAAGACTAAAAAAGGAGCCTAACTCCTTTGCTACTTGGAATGGCTCTGCAATAATTTGGTTATGAACGTGCAAGACTGTTACAACAGGGGGCGGGTGTTTACCTGACAATTTATGTATTCGGCGCCAAACTGATGAAATGGGGGTTTCTGTTGTGAGGGAGGAGACGTAGGTGCGCCAACTACTAATTACAGAATGTTTAATGGTCCGCTTAAGACGGGCAGAGGCTATTTTAAATTAAATAAAAGCTGAGAGTTGCCTGGGGGTACCGTGTTTGCAGCGGTAGCTGCTCCAAGCAGCACGCTATAAGCGATGGGCCTTTGAATAATCTAACGTCCACCAGGGAACGCATTTGGAGGTAAAAGGACGAGAGGTCCCGGGGATAGCTGTAAGGGCGGCACTTATAATAGAGACGGAAAAGTAGGTGAGCATATCAGAGGTGGAAGAAAAGATGGAAGGATGAAGCGGAAGGGCAGAGAGGGAGGCAAAAGTGCGCCAGTCGGCTCTGCGGAAACACCATCGTGGAGGGTTAGGAAGAGGACGTATGCGGTAGGAGAAAGTAGGATAGGGAGGTGGTCGCTATAAGGGTATTGGTCGAGGACCGACCAATGCAGGTCTAAGTGGAGGGAAGGAGAGCAAAGAGAGAGGTCAAGACAGGAAAATGTCTGAATCTTCACATCAAAGTGAGTGGGGCGAATAGAGTTGAGAATAATGAGGTCGGTGGTGGCTAGGAAGCGTTTAAGGGAGCGGCCACGGGTGTTGACGTTGGATTCACCCCAAAGGGAGTGGCGGTAGTTGAAGTCACCTACTACCAGCAAAGGGGGTTGTAGGCGAGAGAGAAGGGCGTGTAAGGCATCAAAGTCAATAGGGTGAGAAGGAGAGAAATAGATGGAAACAATAGTAATCCAACGTTGGATATATACCTTTAAGAGGGTACATGGGATAGTAGTGTTGACAGTCGGGGAGATATGAGCCATTTGCTGGTGGACAAGGATTGAGGAGGAAGAAATAGAATGGGGAGAGGAAATAAAATGGTAATTGGGAATTGGAACAGGGGTTGAGTAAGGAAAGTTTCTTGGAGGCAGATAACTTAAAGTTCATAGCAAGAAATCAGGAGACGAAGGTCTTGTCTGTGGGAGTGGAAGCCGCGAATGTTCCATTGGAGAACAGACATTGTATAGAGGCCATCGGGTGATGAGGTTGGAATGGCAGCGTCAGGAGTAGAGGGGTCAGGAGGATCTGGGGTATCAGGCGCGGGGTCCGGAGTAGAGGGGTCAGTAGGATCCGGGGTATCAGGTGAGGGATCGGACATAGTAGGTGAAGGACAGTTAGTAGGGTCAGGGGGGTGAGGGGTCAGGGATGGGGATAGTTGAGACAAAAGGGAGTCGCGTGTAGGAAGGAGGGGCAAGTTAAGAACAGACTTAACAGTAGGGCGGGCAGAGGAAGCAGAAGATGAGGGAGAGGACATAAGGTGATCAGAGTGAAGGGAAGAAGGGTGGAGTGGGGAGAATGATGGAGAAGGGGGGGAGCAGGGGGAACAGGGGGAATGTTGGTAGGCAGGAGGAAGAAGAGTAGGCGGAAGATGCGAGGGAAGCGGATGTATCTCAGCTGAGACTGTGAGGGATGAGACAGAAGGTGGGTAAGATGAGGTGTTCTGGGAAGGGGGTAGAGGGGTCATGTCTTGAGACTGAGCGAGGTACTCCTCGATCATAGGTATGGTCCCAACTGGAGAGTCAGGACGGGGGACCTGGGAGGCACAGGGTTTCTTAGTAGGAGGAGACGTAGAAAGTGGGGTGTGAGGAGCTAAGGAGGAGGGAGAGGTAGTGGGAGGTCTATGGGGGGAGGAAGGGGGAGGACGTTTAGGCTGTCTGGTAAGAGTAGGCCGAGGAGGGGAGCATTGAGGAAGGGGTGTGGGGATCAAGGAAGGGGTAGAGGTCGGAGTATCTGGACTGAGGACGGCAAAGGGGCTACTTATGGAGAAAAAGGGGGCAGCAGGAAGAGCAAATGAAGGACGAGGAGTGGGAGGAGGAGGAACAGGGAAAGAGAGTGTTGTTGTTTGTAGCAGGCGCACCAGCAGCAGCAACAACAATAACGGTGGTAGTAGTAGTAGTTGTTGTTGTTGTTGTTTGTAGCAGGCGCACCAGCAGCAGCAGCAACAATAACCGTATTAATAACAGACTCGGTTGTCTCCATCCCAATAATCTGGAGTGACCGTCTCGTCGCAGCGTCATAACACAGACGTTAGCCTTCCAGACCCAGACATACGACGCTCTTTCACAACCCCACCCATTACAAAGCCCCAGTTTAGAGGCGAGAGATATTCTTACCTAAAGGTACGCTCCGAATTACTGTCGGCCATTCCTTGGGGGATTATTTCTTTCAGACGCTCGAGGATCCCCGCTGAGAGGAAGGAAATGAAGGTGAATCACACTTAAGGAGGAGCTCAGACCCTACTAAATGTGACCAGATATGTGTGTTAAGGGAGAGACAGTGGGTTCGCCTGCTCTCCAAAGACCTTCTCTTCCCGGTACTCGAATATATGTAGAAAAAAAACCGATACCAGTAATGGCAAAAAAACTTATAAGAAAAAAAAAACTCATGCCCTTCGAGGGTTTTGAATATTGAGAACGCAAGCCTGTGACTCCCAAGGGACTGACTTGCTTGTCTATAAATGTTCGTCTGTTCAAAAGGAATTACACTCAGAGCGATGTTTGTACCTTTCTGGCAGAACTGCAAATACATGGGAGGAAACAATGAAAACATATCAACCTATATCATTTTTACATCCACTGCCTATACTTACGAATAATAACAACGTGGTTGAGAATACTCACACGTAATGTAAGTCAATGGGGAGTGAAGGGTGGTGATGGACAGAGCGGTCAAGAGTTGTAGAAAGAATAATTTACAAAGTAGTGTAAGGAAACTCAAAAAAAGGCACAGAGGATTTTTTTTTTTTTTTTACATTGAAGCCTATAGCGTTTGTAGGCGTAAGCAGACTCGTGATGTTGGTCGATCTCGCCCGTTAGTAGGGCTGGCTTTTTATAGTGACACTTGTGTTCTTAAGTGAAGATCCCGTTTTTCTGTGATGTTCGGATCTTCAGTTTAGGCTCATGCAGCCCCTAGAGTCCTCTGTCACACTCACAATCGGAAGACAGGTTGTAGTGTTGACAGGTGGTATAGCTGCAAGTGGGTTTCTTCGACCACTCGACGATGGATTTGATAGTTGCTCCATGGTGAGACTTGAGCTCGGGACCTTCTGCTCCCCTACCAGGCTCTTGAAAGAGTTGCCCCCGGCAGGATTCGAACTCGGGACATTGAGTTCACCACTCCCAGACGCTAACCACTCGGCCACCGCCTCCCCGGATGGAGAGGTGTGGGTGTTTGGTGGAGCAGGAGGTCAATACAGAGAGAAAACTGATGACTGATTAACTAAGAATGAAATAATGATGTTTAAAGACAGAGGGTTTTGGATGATGGAGTGGGAAAAAAAAAGAAAGAATAGGAATAGAGGAATATGTGCCTGCGTGGGAAAGGGAAGAGAGTGCGCCAAGCAAAGGAATGAGAAGAGAAAAAGGATGATTGAAGATTGGAGGAGATGAAATGAAGGGAGAGAGAAGAAAGAGGAAGCAAAGGGGCGAGGGTGTTGAAATGGTTGAACAAAAAGAAAGAAGGGGTGCAAGGAGAAAGGAAGAAGAGAGAATGTCATAAGAGATGAGAGAGGGGCACTAGGAAGGTGGATATGAGGTGTTGAGGACCAGGTGAGTGAGTGGGTCAGGAATAAGGAGGCTGAGAGAGAGAGATTTGGTGGGGAGTAAGACATGAATGGTGGATTGGTGGAATGGCGGGGAAAAATTACACAAAAAGACTGAAGAAATGGATTGTAGTGAAGAAAGGAGTGCAGGTGAGAGTTGAGAGCCTGTTTGAATAGAGTACCTGTGTGAGTGAGGTGTAGGAGAGAAGGGACGCTGATGGGGGGAGATACAGGAAGGGGAGTAAATCTCAGTCCTAAAATCTGACTGATTAAATGTCCTCAGGAGAGTGTTTAGCTTATTCCATTATTCCCAGAACTCCATAAAATACATAATTAAAATATTCCAGAGACTATTACTCGATGTTGTTGTATCATGTTTTAAAGTTGGTACGTTGTTGTAGTTTTTAGTTTATTCAACATAGAACGCGAGGTACGTACAAGGAAAACCGTGTGCATAACTTCAACAATACTAACATTTCTACAAGGAAGTAAAGATTGGGATCCGTTCAGCTTAATAACTATATAACTTTGCTCATAATGCAAAGTGTCATGAACAACCAAATCAAAGGAAGAAAATCCAAACGTATATAAATATCAACGTGGGTTTGAGATATTACAAAACTTCCGATACAATTCCTCCTTACCTTACATTTACTTTGTCAAATATAAATAAGAGGTGAAGGATTCAAAAGCGAAGTAATGAAAGCCAAGAAAACTCGATACAAAACTTTGGCGTGTAACTTGATAATATAAAGTGTCAGTTATAGTCTCAAAGGCGGACGATATCGGGTTTGCGAGACGCGTCACTCCAATATAGAATTCAATGAAGCGTCACTAGATCATTGCCGTGTTCAATGAGAGTCAATTCGCCAATATATTCATGGACAAAAAAATAAAGTTGGTGTATATTGCAAAGTTAAGTGTGAGGTGGAGACATCCTGACGCGAGATGCTGAAATTGCAGGTTCGAATAATGCAGTTCATTGTGTATCATTCAGTATCGCAGGAAAAGTATATCTCTGCAGATGAATTGGAATAAAGAATGTAATTTGAGTTAGTCAGATACGGGCCCGTATGAATTTGAGGAAATAATAGTGATAAAAGCAAGATTGACACACACACACACACACACAAACACACACACACACACACACAACACACACACACACACACACACACACACACACACATACACACACACACACACGAGGGTACTCCGTAGTGTAGGGGAAGCACGCTCGGTTCACAACCGAGAAGTCCCGGGTTCGATCCCCGGGCGGAGTGGAAACAGATGGGCTGTTTCCTTAAAACCCAAGCCCCTGTCCACCCAGCAGTGAATAGGTACCGGGTGTTAGCCGGGGCTTGTGACCTGCTCTCCGGGGTGCTGGCTTCGGCCTAAACTAAGCACTAAGGATCAATCAATCAATCATTGGGGGCATACGCCGGGGGGCGCGTCGCCTCGCCCACCCTACGACGCCACTCCCGGGGGTCACCACGCGCGAGTTCCCATGCAGGCTCCTTTCCTATACCAAGCAGCTCTCGACAAGAAACATCAACTTGCCCCAGCTACGAGCCTTGTGGGCGCCCCCTTGGCCTCCTCCACGCCGGATTGTCTCTTACAGATACAACCCGATGGGAAGGATCGGTTTCAGGGTAGCGTGCCACATGCCCATATAACCGAAGTTGGCGCTGACGGACTATGCAGGTAATAGGCCTCGATTCAGTCTCACGGTGCAATCGCTGATTTGACACGTAATCATCCCAGCGATACCCCATGATTCTGCGAAGACACTTATTACCAAAGGCATTGAAACGTCTCTTCAAGTCACTATTTAGTGTCCATGTCTCACAACCATAGAGTAAGACAGGGATCACAAGCGATTTGAAGATCCGGATCTTTGTCCTCCTGCACAGGTACCGACAACGCCAAATACTCCCGCTGAGCGAGTCCATAACACCGTGGGCTATGCCAATCCGCCGTAAGACTTCTTGGCGTGACCCGCCGTCATTATGTACTGCGGTACCAAGGTATGTAAAACTTACCAAGATCTCAATGTCCTCGCCACACGCATGAACAGACTGTACTGCTTCATCTAGTAAGTCTCGAAACACCTGGCCGGTATTTATAATAAGGCTATGGGATTCCCATAAGGTTCGACATAACATAAAGTTGCCCATAAGATCTCTATGTTATGGAGCAAATTTCCGCCATAGCTATGGGTCTAGCAGTTCCTGCTGACACAGCTTCGCGCTAAATGTAGCATTTACATTACCCTAAAATGTCTCTTAGATCATGAAATAACGCTTGAAATCAGTAAAATATGAGCAGTAAATTATGTGAGAACCTTACGAACTGAAAATAAAGTAATATTAAAGGATTAATTCATATATACGTGTAAATAAGATCCCGTAGAAAAGTTTTACGCGGGGAACGATGTAAACACTTGTCTCTCTCCACCCTATGAATAATATGTTATATCTCCACAAGTAATGGTAGAAGGGTGACGGAAGGAAACACAACAGGTAAACCACGTAGTACAGAAGGGGAAAGGGGCAAAAGCCAGGGAGGGAGTGATGACCAGGCAGATACGGCAGTATACATATAGCTAGGTAGATATACTGCCGTATCTGTAGCTACGTATACTGCCGTATTTCTGCCTGGTCATCACTTCCTCCCTGGCTATTGTTTCTTTCTCCTCCTTTACTACATGGTTTAACTTGTGTGTATCCTTCCGTCACCCTTCCGTCATTGCATTTGGAAATATGATGTTATTTAGTAAATTTCTAGCGTTTGCCCATACTCTCCCCCTTGCCCCAAACAAGCTTGGGGACCTGTGGGAATGCGGGGTTTGAGGGTGGGGACTAAATAATGCGTCGAAAACACGTATTTTTAGAGTTGTGTAGGAGTCAAAATTACCTATATCTGGGGTAATTTTCCCTAGATATGGGAAATTTACCTAACCTTCAAGCTCCGAGATTACAAGGCCCCCCTCGTAATCTAACCTACCCTAAGCAAATTAAACCTAACCTCCTAGCGAGGGGCTCTGCCCCCCTTGACCCCCGATAATCTATCCTAACATCGATAATCACCCGATAACCTATCCTAACTTAGCGATAATCACCCGATAATCTAACCTAACCTAATGGGGCCCCTCGACACACCCGGTAACCAAATTTTGGGTTTATCTTACTTCTTAATGGGAGGGGTGGGGGAGGGTGGGGTGGACTCGATACTCCGGTCATTCTGTTTGTGAGGATCGTCAGCAGGTCCACACTTTTCTTGACTGAAGAAATTCAGTCAATTTTCCCTAGATCTAGGGAGTTTTTACGCCACTACCTAACTCAATAACTATGTGGTTGCAACGCACATTTTGTACCCCAGCCAAACATCCCGCATATCCCCCAAGGTCCCCACACTTGTTTTGGGGGAAAGGGGGGAGTATGGGTATCAGGGACGCTAAGATGCAGTCATGATGGCTGATTACTGTTGGACTCTGATGAGAGACATCCCTGCCGCTGAGCATTCTGGGATTTCAAAGAAACGGAAGTTCAAGCCCTGAATTTTGAACAATGATGACCTAACATCCAATTTACATGTACTTCTTTATCAATGTCTACTATTTAATGTACACTAATCAATATTTGTAACATTTAATTAATGAATTGCGTTAGAAAACTATTTTTTCCTCTTAAAAACCTTTTTCGGATGAGAAATATTAACAAAAATCAACCGAAAATGCCACAAAAATATAATCGATTTAGTCAGAAGATCGGATTTTTTTTAAATCGACTCAGCACAAAAATCTGACCTGATCGAGAGAAACGGATGTCATTTTCGGATTCAGCGGTGCAAAATTGTCCTAAATCAGTTGAAAAAACTTAGGCGACTTACAATTTTTTTTTTTTTTGTAACCCAGTGTATATTTATTGAGATAAGAAGGCCAAGTACCACCCCAGACAGAAACACAATACATGAGATTAGGGTAACATAAGGTATAGTAGATGGTAATCATAGCTTCTTTAGTAAGTTGGTGACGAATCCTGTACAACACTCCACATGATTTAGATATACTTAGGTATACTGCATTAATGTGGTGACCCCAGTTTAGATGCTCGTCCATATAAAGACCTAAAAACTGTATATGGCTGACTCGCTGAATTATTTGATCTTCTAATATAGGCATGTAATGATGTAATGAATTAAAATATTATATTTTAAAGAACGATTTTGAAAAAATATATAGCTGGTTTTAGTCAAATTTATTATAAGTTTATTTGTCTTTATCCATTGATTTACCAACTGTAGTTCTGTGTTCAGGTTAGTGTGCAAGGAATTTATATTATCATCTGATAACAATATATTGGTGTCGTCTGCATATGTGACACATTCAAGTTTTGTGCTTGCATGTGGCAAATTGTTAATATATATTATGAAAAGAATGGGGCCTAATATTGATCCTTGTGGAACTCCTTTCGTGAGGTGTTTGTAGCGTGAATAGGTAGAGTTACAATATACAGACTGTGATCTATTGCTTAAGTAGCTACTGAACAGTTTTAGTGGCAAACCCCGAACACCAATATTTTCTAGTTGTTTAAGTAGTATACCGTGATCTAGTGTATCAAATGCCTTTGAGAGATCTATAAATACTCCTGCAACATATAACTTCCTGTCTAGATATTTGTATATATTGCTAACAAACTGTAACACTGCAGATTCTGTTGAGCGATTTCTTCGAAAACCATGTTGACTGGTGCTTAAGATATTGTTATTTTCCAGGAAATTGCCGAGTCTGTTGGAGATTGCCCTTGCGATAATTTTACTAAAAGCTGGTAATACTGATATAGGGCGGTAATTAGAGAGATCACTTTTACACCCGGATTTGAGAACTGGAGCTACTTTGGCTCTTTTTAGCTTATCTGGAAATATTCCTCGTCGAAATGACAGATTTATGATATGCGCTAATGGGCTGGCAATATATGTGGCTATATGTTTTATTACCTTTTGACTAATATCATCATAACCGGGGCATTGGGCTTTAGTGCTTTGAGATAATGTTCTATTTCTTCATAAGTTACTGGTGATGAATATAATGAATAATCAGGTGAATTGCGTAAATACTGGTTATGAGCGCCATCGTCGTTATGCGGAATATTAGCAACATTTAAGAAATGGTCATTAAACATGTCAGGAACGTTAGCGTCTGGGCAAGGTGGCTCTAATCTTATGATTTTCTTGTTTTTTCTTGACGATCTCCCTTGTGTGTGTGTGTGCGTGTGCGTGTGCGTGTGCGTGAGAGAGAGAGAGAGAGAGAGAGAGAGAGAGAGAGAGAGAGAGAGAGAGAGAGAGAGAGAGAGAGAGAGAGAGAGAAGAGAGAGAGAGAGGAGAGAGAGAGAGAAGAGAGAGAGAGAGAGAAGAGAGAGAGAGAGAGAGAGAGAGAGAGAGAGAGAGAGAGAGAGATTGTGCGTGAGGAAAGTAAAAGGTGATGCTGTTGATGATGTAAAGATAATATCGAAGTGCGCCGAAAAAAATATGATGAGGCGGACAGGGTGCGAGTGACGTCTTGATGAAACAGTTGTGGCAGAGCAGACGTGTGACTTGAGCTGCATCAGTGGAATGATAAGGTGCCTGGGTTCACAGAGAGGCAGCGCTGGTTGGTTGATTTTGGTCATATGGAGATGGAAAGGGTAAAGGGATGTGATTTGGTGAAGCGTGTATATATTTTGATGATAAAGATAGAATGCCAGTATATGGAGACCCTATATAGAAAACATGGGATATGATCGTGAGAAGAGACATTATGGTGCAGGCATTGGCTAAATATAGTCAATCTGTGGGAATATGGATGATACTATATAATAACACACACACACACACACACACACACACACACACACACACACACACACACACACACACACACACACATACATACACACACACACACACACACACACACACACAGACACACACACACACACACACACACACACACACACAGGAGCTGACTAATATCTCCATACCGATGGCAAGCGCAGGACTAAGAAAGGCCTTTCATTCGCGCCCGTCATGTGCAAACTAGACGAGGTCACTGAGGACAAAAGGAGGCGGTTTAACAGTCATAAATCTCTTTCCAACGTAGCCCAGTGTTCGGCGTCATATGTCAGTCCTTATCGGTGCTGACTTACCGGGATCGCTCTGATAATCATCTCTGCCCTCTCGTAACGCATTAGTATAACCTTGTTTACGTTGGCGCATTGAGACCTAAAGTTCCTCCTCCTCACTATCCTCCCGTATTTGTAGTTGACACCCTCAGATCACTCCCATTAGCTTTCACGGGCACCTCAGGATTCCCTAAATGTGTGCCTTGGGTTAGGGGAGCCAGGATAGTGATGGTGATCAGTGCTTCCCTCCACCACTGGCACCAAGCTGATCACAGAGGGAACACCACGTATAGACTGGTACTCTGGCAGAATTTAATGATCGGCATCAGGCACGAAAGACAGCGCCGCAGGGAAAGAACTTCGTGACAGGGATAGAAACAAAAGCAGATCGAAGAAAAGAAATGTGATGGAGATGTGATGAAAACAGAGCATGGCAACCGTCACGTCAAAATATTATTAAGCTATATGAAATGAAATGATTGGTGGTTATGATGTGAAGTATAATCAGGAAGAGCGTGTTATGATATTGTATGTGTGTAGGAAGCTTGAAAGAAAATTAGTGTAGCAAAGTAGACGTTAACTTAATTAACTTTTATTAATAGCCAATGTGTTATAACAATTTGTTTATAATGTTTCTGGTACACAAAGGGAGAAAGTTTTTATTTATATTTTTACAGCACAAAGGATTGGCAAAAAAAAAGGAGCAAAAAGGCATTACGTAACTGGCATTGTGTAAGGTATTACTTCACATTACTTATATCTTATGGTAAAATGACAGCCATTTTCCGAATAAGCATTTGATCTTTCCCTTGGGGCTTCCTCGCCTGATGGAAATTAAACAACAAAACGAAACTCCTAGAAACTACAACCAAAAAGAAAAAAAGTAATTCATCCAAGTCCTCGCTGACCGCCATTACATTACTGTCCGTCAAGTCCAACAAACACCCGACTTTTTCACGAGCAATTTTCCGACACCCGACTTTGGTGTTTATTTAGGAAGTCAGGGGCTCAGGCGATCGGCTGGGTATTCGTTTGCTCAGCGGGCGGCTTCTCACATAAATACTCTCCATTACTTCGTGAAAATACAGAGTTAGCGGCCGATCCGATCTGTAAACATGTAGTTGTAGTTGTAATGGAACTGAAAACAGAGATGAGGTGTTTCGTATGTTTTGTGTTTCCACTGAGAGAGTGTTGACTGTTTACCTTTGTATCGGGACAACACAAACAGTGCCATCAATTCGAAGGCATTGTCACAGCCGCTCGAAGGAATGCGATCGCCTGTACGAGTTTATATGTTAAGGCCCAACACCACATGCAAACACACGGTAAGGTCGGTGATAGACTACACTAAATGTTTTCAAGGATTCTCACGCAAAACATTTGGATCAAAATGTATCAGAAAATTAGTAAATGCTAAAACTCAATGGATATCACGAAGAAAATTAATTCTTTACTATATTTTCTTTGAAGATCTAGTTATATGGATAAATACATTTGTAGTGTAAAATATGTAAGATGCTTTTAGCAAAGATCCCAAATTAGATTCAAATGGTAATGTGTGTAAAGGGTGGAAAGGGTGTTGAAGGGGGAATGTCTAAGCGTGACAGAGGACTGATGCCAAAGACGAGAAGGACATGGTGTACGTGGAGGAGGATGTGGTGGAAAAAGAAAAATAGTTTGGAGACTTACAGAAAGATAATATAACACAAAATTCGCTGGATTGTAATGAAGTTTCTTGCCTTCGTTGTGTACACTATCAACAGTTTTTGCTTATGGCATGAAATTAATGAGACCAAAACCTAATGAGGAGAAAAAAGAAAAAAAAAGACAACATAAAAGGGAATGAAAGAATATGAGACAAATGGAGAAACGAGAAGCAAAAAAAAAAAAGAGAAAAAAATATAGAGAAAAAAGTTGGCGAAAATTTTAGAGAGAAAATAAGAATAAAATAAAGACACTATATATGAAAATAAAAGACAGGGATATGATATAAATGGAGGAAAGAAGAAGAAAAAAAAAAAAAAAGAATAGAGAAAAAAAAAATGGTTGGAAGACAAGGGAGAGGAAGGGGAGGAAAAAAGGAGTGATATTGCCGGTGATTCCTCTGAGACTCCCTGTAGTGGAGCGCAATGAGGCAAGCTGCGACAGGAGACTTCCAAGGGCGGGAACACCGAGAGGGGAACGCCAGGCTGAGGGGAAGCAAGAGGGGAAATTGAACTGAAAATTACGGGTGTTGGGAAACGGGGACTTGAGGGAGGAGGGTTAGTTAGATGGTGATGACCGAGGGAAAGGCGGTGGTGATGATCTCAAGCAAACGACAAATTGTTAGATCTTGATATAATGGTTAGTGTGAAAAATTAATGATTATTCTATTGCGAAAAGTTACGTGGAAAAAAAAACAAGTAAAAACTCGTAAGATTATAATACCAACGGGTAGCAAGGCATAAATCTTGTTAAAGGAATGAATGAGCCATCAGGTAAAGTGGGTAAAATTCTAAGGAGGGAAGATTTGGCCCGACAAGTGGATGGAGGATTAAACCAACACCACTTTCCACGTCTTAGATTTTATTCATTGGTGAAAAAATGTATTTCTCACTGATTTCTAACTCGTATGTGAGGCAATCTTTTTTACGCCTTGTCTGAGCCTAAGCCTTGTCTGAGAGAAGAAGTGTGAGTGGCCTGTTGTCGAAAATCTTACTATAGACTGTTGTAGACTTACTGTCTCGTTTTTTTCTACGAATATAATAGTTTATCTTATTGAGTTAGATAATGACACACACACACACACACACACACACACACACACACACACACCACACACACACACACACACACACACACACCCACACACACCCACACCCCCCAAGTGATACCTGTACTTGTCAATACTTGTACAGTATTATCCCCCCCCCCCGTGTGTTGTTATAATCCCAATAACAGCCGCGGGAAGCTTTATTCAAATTGTTTATTCTTTATTCTGTGTGGTGTCCCGCTTCTCGTCCAGGGTAAGAGTGCCTGTCTGTTTCCCGGGCTTCCTTTGTGTTGATTGGGTGTCACGAGGGAAGGCTTTGGCGCCGGAGATGCATGCCTTTCACTCTCTCGTTGAACAAAAATTCCTTCACTGTGTCCAGGTTACAGTAAAGAATGCGAGGTTCAAGTCTACTTTTTTTATTTTCTTTACTTATAAGGTAGTTTTATATTATTCATTCTTTGCTGCAACTTCAATAAATACACTCCATTGAGGGTGATTATGCACAGGTGATGAATGGTCATGAAATATGTGGCAACATTTATTACTGCGTGAAGGAAAAGAAGAAGAAAAGAATAATATATAGCAGCAAAAATTATAAAAAAGAAACATCAAATACATCTTTATAACCCACAATAAAAGTGTTAAAAAAGGGACAAATCTGTAGTAATTATAAACTTTTCTGCGCTAACTTGACACTTACTGACGGTAAAAAAACCAGCAGGAACTACGAGGATGAAAAAAAGAACGGAAAGCGATGAGTTGCAGTGTAGTCAGGCGTGAGGAACGTGGGGTGACGCGTGGCCAGGAGGTGTTGAGGTGTTGAGGACTGGAGGTGTTGAGGCCTGGAGGTGTTGAGGCCTGGAGGTGTTGAGGCCTGGAGGTGTTGAGGCCTGGAGGTGTTGAGGCCTGGAGGTGTTGAGGCCTGGAGGTGTTGAGGCCTGGAGGTGTTGAGGCCTGGAGGTGTTGAGGCCTGGAGGTGTTGAGGCCTGGAGGTGTTGAGGCCTGGAGGTGTTGAGGCCTGGAGGTGTTGAGGCCTGGAGGTGTTGAGGCCTGGAGGTGCTGAGGCCTGGAGGTGCTGAGGCCTGGAGGTGCTGAGGCCTGGAGGTGTGAGGCCTGGAGGTGTTGAGGCCTGGAGGTGCTGAGGCCTGGAGGTGTTGAGGGGAGATGTTGAATAGGGTACGCCGTATAACAAAAACTCTTTTTCTCAACTTTAGCATGCCAGTTTCCTATGTAAAATGGAATTCTAAGACGATTTTATCTGAATCCATTTTTGCATTTGAGCAATTCGTACTATGCAAAATCGCACTTTTATATTGCACCCTTATCGAATAATGCTTAAATGAGTACGCAGTGTCCGGTTGATCCTGTGTATTGCATCATGCACCAATATGAGCTCCAAATGACTAGCGTGGTAAGCTCTTTCTGATCAGTTGGTTCATCAGGCACTACATCACAGTGTCACAGCCTCTACGTTGGCCTAGAACGTGTCCATCATGTCCTTCTTAGACCTGAAGCAGGGCATGGTCTCCCGGTGGTGGGCCCGAGCCCGGATGAACCCGTCTCTGGCCTGCTGCCCCACCACTGCTGCCGCAGCCTCTGTCACCTTCTTCACGACTCTTTCGGTGCTCTGAGTGTGGATAGAGAACTCCAGAACCTCGTACGGCTTGACCAGGATCTCCTGGATCTGATCCCCGGACAGTGAACAGGTGAATGTCGGCTCGTGCACCTGGCCAGGCTGCCAACTGATCAGTGTCTGCAAGCTGGTGGCTGACAAGTTCAGCTTGGGTGTGATGCGAGGTCTTACACTGGTGTCCCCATACTCCTCGCCAGCCCTCAGCTTCAAAATCTGGGTCACGGTGAACCTGCGGTCGTCCTCACTCTGACTCGCCATCAGCGAGAGGAGGACACATTCTGAGTGTGCGAACCATGCTCCTGTCCGCACGTAGAAGGTCACAGCTGTTTGGACCTTCTTGGGCTGCGACCTCATCACTCTGAGCTGCGTGAGGATGTGCTTGGGGCCGTCCTCTAGTCTGTGGTGAACCTTGATGTCGTAGTAGATTTTGAAGTACACCTGCAGGCAGTATTTGACTAGGATTTCCAGGGTGTTCAGTTCTTTGCCAGTCAGTCCATGCTTTCTGGTCCACATGTACACGAGCGACTGGGCTGTGGTGAGCCATCTGGAGTGGGACACTTTGCCACACTTGATCTCCTGCAGCTCGGACGGGAGAACCCCCCCTCTTCACAGCCTGGACCAGCTGGTAGGAGACCTGCTGGTCAGTGGACATGTTGACCAGGATATACTCCGGTATCTCCGTGAGATCTTCACCGCCTGGCACTCCTCTGAACTCTGCGTTGTACTGCATCTCATTCACGCTGGACAGCAGACTGCACACTGGACCCGTGAAGCCAGTGTCAGATGAGGTAGGCCCGTCGATGCTGGTGATAAGGTGGCGCAGGGGCAACTCGTTTGTGTGCAACACGCATATACTCCAGAAGAGCTTGCGTCCCAGCATCTTCTCCAAATGGGCGTGAGTACCACCCTTCCACCCGTGTTGGCCTAGTTGAGTCACCTTGCAAGTACGATCAGTGAGTCGGTGGAGTCGTATGTCACCAGCAGATCATAGAGAGCCTGAGCCACCTTGAACGCAGGCTTCTCAGGTGGCACCGGGTCCTCTGGTACAAAGTGCCAAAGGTACCTTCCAGATGGCTCCTCTGTCACTGACACATGCTCCTCCCTGATCAACCTTGGGCGCAGTTTCCCATAGCTGTCGGGCACCATCGCCCTGGTCTTGTCCTTCCTCCCATCGTAACCCAATCCAACTATTTTGGTACCCTGGTGCTTCCCCTGGTCAAGGTCCCTGGCCGATGCCATGGCATCCTGCCTGGCCCTCCTCAGCTTGTTAGGATCGCAGACCAGGTACGACATGTCTGACGCGAGGTGGCCGTCAGCGATAAGGTCCTGGAGGAATCCAGAAGCCAAGGCAGCAGCAGCAGTGGGCGGAACGTCGAACCGGATGCTTGCCAGCGCCAGGTTCCGGACTGGCATTGTGTTTCTTCTTGCAGCTGGCCTGTCCAAGTACTGCATCACAAGAGGTGCCAGGGACCCCAGCCTCTCCCTGAGCAGTCGGTCTACCAGTATGGCAGCCTCCTGTTGCTCCTGCCTCTTTCCTCTGAATGGCAGGGTGAACGACTCCTCCATCCCATCCTCAGAATCCTGGTGATCTTCAGCCTGGCCCAGGAACATCTGCTCCTGCAGCTCAAGATGTCTAACCTTTTCATCTTTCTGCTTCTGCTTCTTCAGCTTAGCCTCCTCTTCCAACTGCTTTCTCTTTGCTGCTTTCACTTTTCTATGCGTCTCATTCTTGTCTACCACTGTCATCATCATTGCACTCTCCTCCCCAACTTTGATCCTCTGGTAGTACAGCCACTCCAGGTCTAAAGTAGGGACTTTGCTGGCCAGGGGGCAGTCACACTGCACGTGTGCTCTCGCGTGGCACAGCTGGGGGTTGGAGCAGTGGGATTCGTGGTCCTTACAGAGGAAGATCGTGTGAGGGCAGGCCGTTATGTCAAACAGCCTGTCCATATTCTTCTCCACGAATTCCTTTACTGCTTTAGTTGCTCTGTCTCTCACCACTTCACTAACCTTCTTCCAAAAAGTATCTATCCTTCTGGTCACGGATCGGTCAATAAGAACCACTGGAGGTGCAAACTGGGCGTTTGATTTCTTCCACTGGGCAAGCACCATGGGGGTCAGATCCTTCGCAATGTCTCTCACTGAGTACCCCCGCTTGTCAACACCCTCCCGGATGCCGCTGAGTTCTTGGAGAAGGATTCCCCTCTTCATCACGCCGCGATACGTAGGCACCTCACTCTCAGCAAACTCTCGTCCACCGCCAACAAAGGCGGCCAACTTGGATCCAGAGTTCTGCCTAGTTGCGGGCCTCGACCCACTTGGTTTACAAGGAAAAGCCATCCTGAAAAAGACGATCAAGAATTGATGATAGGTGCAAATGAAGCCGTTACTTTAGCGGGGCTATGCTATGTTTTGCATATAAATATAAAAGTCCATTTTTGCATAACAAAAAGTGCTCAAACCAAAAAGTTGAAGCGGCCAAACCACCCTTAAAATTCAATTTTACATAAGAAAACACCCTGCCAAATTCGAAATAATCTATATTTCACTTTTTATTGGACCTACGGCGTACCTTATTTTATACACACATGCACAAACATTTGCAGCTGTGCTATTGAGCCCATGTATAGTAATAACAGTTTCTAAATATATGTGAAAATAGAAGAGTTAAACAAAAAGCAATAATAGTTTTAATTTCGCTGGTATCTATTTATCAAATGTTGTTTAGCATTATACTTTAAAGAAGACAATGAAAGGGCATTTCTGAGATTTTCTGGTAAATCATTCCAGTATCTGAGCCCCCGTGTACCTATGCTTTGTTGGGCATATGTGGTTCTGCACCATGGGATTCTTAGTTGAAAGGGTCTTCTGCCACCATCATGTGCTGTGTATTGGAAACAATTGTCAGAGTATGTGTTTAGAGAGTTAAAAACAGATATACAGGCTTGCAAGAACAATATGTCAGGTACTTTTAACAGCTTATTGTTATGAAATAGAGGGTCAGTATGGTCATATTTTGATCTGTAGAACATTATCCGGACTATTTTCTTTTGAGAAAGAAACTGAAATTATCAATGTAGGTCTTGTAGGCTCCGCCCCAGATAGCTGCACAATATAATAAATGTGGGTATATTAATGATATATAAATTTCCTTAATGCATGCAGTGGTAATATAATTTATTATTTTGTATAAAATCCCTGTTAGCCTGTACACTTTATTACATAGGTCACTTATATGGGATTTCCATAATAATATACTGTCTATGATTATCCCTAAAAACTTGAATTCATGAACTTGTATTAAGGAGAAGTTTTTCATTTTAATGGTAACTTGAGTTGTGTTGATCATTAAAGAGCTGGAGACCATGAAACACGATTTGGAAGTGTATAAAGACAGTTTATTACTTCTCAGCCAATCAGACACATGTTTTAATTCTATATTAAGGGTATTTTCAATCACTATTAAATCTTTTCCTTTTACATATATCGTGGTATCAGCAGCATAAAGAAGAAACTCCAATCTATCAGTGTAACGAATAATGTAATTTATATATATCAAAAACAAAAATGGGCCCAATATTGATCCTTGTGGCACACCACGGCAGATGGACTTCTGTATAGATGGAAAGCTATTGTACACAGTGTATTGTTTTCTAGAGCTCAGATAACTTTTAAACCATTCATGTGCTGGCCCTTGAAATCCATAGACTTAATTTTTCTAACAGAATAGCGCGAGATATGGAATCAAAAGCTTTTGTTAAGTCACAGAATACTGATATTTGATGTTCCTTGCAATCTACTGCATTATAATACTGTTGCATATTTGGTGTACAGCTAACTGAGTACTGTGATTTGGTCGGAAACCATGCTGAAGGTCAGTTAAAAGTGAAAATTTAGACAGATAATTAATCAACTACTCTATTTACAACAATTTTTTCAAATATTTTGCTAAGGCTTGGTAAGATAGAAATGGGTCGATAATTACCATGCATAGACTTAATACCCTTCTTAAATACAGGAACTATTTTAGCATCTTGTAAGCGTTCTGGGAAAATACCTTCTTTAAACGATCTATTCATTATATATTCTAAGAAAGGATAAATTACGTCACTGATTGTTTTATAACTTATGCGTATGTCATCAAATCCAGGTGAAGTAATGTTAAGATTCTGTATAACAGATTCAATTTCCTTACTTGATGTTGGTGGAAGATAAAATGAAAAGGAAACAGGTTCTGGGACGTATTGCTTAAATAAATCAGTATGATCAGTGTTCTGGGCTGGTTGTGGAACAGTACTACAAAAATACTCATTAAATGCAATGGCAATATCTTTGTTATTATTAATAGCTATATTCTGGAAGGTTATGGATGAAGGGAGTTTACGATGCTCTTTACCCATAAGATTGTTTACTATATCCCATATTTTTTTTTAGAATCCCCTGCTTGTTGTTTTAACTTTTGTTTATATGGTTTTCTTTGGCTGCTCTTATTACTCGGGTCAAAGTATTTCTATATTGTTTGAATGTTTTTTCATAGGTGAGTGGCCACTTTGCGTATAGTCTTTGGAGCTTATTTCGATACTTTATAGAATTTCTAATTGCAAAAGTTATATAAGTTTTACCAAGATGTTTTTCCTTAACTACAACCTGTTTTACTGGAAAATGCTTATTATAAGGAGACAAACTTTTCTATATATGAATCAAAGCTCTGATTGACAGCTGTATTAAGTAATTTTTAATTGCCAATTATAATTATTTAGATCATCTTTAAATGCTGTAGTGCTATCTGTGTCAATACTTCTTTTTGAAAACGTGACAAGTGAACAGAGTGTCTGTGCTGAGGGCCGAGAAAAAATGCAGAAAATTGGGAAATGATCGCTGAGGGATGTGTACAGTATGCCACTTTCGTGATAGTTAAGCTAATTATTTGTCCCTATATGGTCAATTACTGAGGCAGATACTCCAGTAACTCTAGTTGGCTTATTTATAGTATAGTAAAATGAATAACAGTAAAACAAGTTAATGAAACTATTGACGTTAATATCATTATGCTTCAAAAGGTTTACATTGAAGTCACCCATGATGTAACAATTAAGTTTAAGCTTGAATAACAAATCCAGGATGTATTTAGTGAAAGTTAGAAACTCAGGAAAGCTTGAATTAGGGGGCCTATAGATCATCCCAATTACACATTTAAATGGCTGGGTAACTTCAAGATATATAGATTTTATGTACGGTAATTGAAGACAAGCGTCATTCAACAAGATTCCTTGAAACTGTTTGTGTAGGTATATTGCTACACCTCCACCTTGCGTAGACTTATTTTTAAAGAAAGCATCGTAATTAATTATGCTATAAGTTTGACATATATCATCATTTAAGCGGGTTTTCCAACATCCAATAACATCAAATTCAACACCAGATGGACGTATGCATTGTTCTCAGAAAGTTTCTAAATGTTGCGGTATGCTGCTAATATTGTAGGACAATAATTTGATGGAATTGTTATTAGATAACTTTTGTCTAAATCGTAAATCATCACAAAAGTAATAATTACAAGTAACTTCAGGATGATGTAGATCACCCTCAATATTCACAACACAATTTCTTTCACTATCGGAAGCTATTGTTGATGACATATTACGTATAACATTTAAAGGATATCTCTGGAAATCATCGGTCGAAATATTAAGAAATTCCGCATTACTTAAGTTGTGAAAGGGAAATATATCCTCGTTAGCCATTACAAAAAAAAAATAATACGCGAATACTGTACAGACTCAGTTACTTATGTTAGTTATCCTTTCGAGACGATCTGGTTCGCTGTGAAGCTTGGTCCTTTCCTTGGGGTGCTTGTTTTGCCTTTACGCCCCCGTCACCAGCACGACCCAAGGCACCCCCAGTCTGTTCCTCACTGCAGTTTGCCAGAGGATCAGTCCCTACAGGCGAGGGTGCGGCACCGTTTCTCCTCCAGTTTTTTCATCCATACCCATTATCTGAAGATTGTTCCGTCGATTGTAATCTTCTTGATAGTTACATCTGTCATCTAGTTCTTTGATAAGCTTGTCGCTTGTTTGCAGTTTCTCACTCATTTCTTCATTGGTTTCTTTCCTGCACCCGATTTCATGATCTTGCTGCTTCACTTTTTGCTTCAAATCTTCGACCTCCTTTTGAGTAAACTCAAGACTTCTTGTCAGGTCCGTGATAGTTGATTGCATTGAGTGCAATTTGTCCTCTACTTGCTTCATATATATCTCCAAGAAGCCACGATACGATTGTTCTTGAGAAGCAAGAAGAGTTTGTAGAGTTGCTGAGTCCATCCTTATTAGGGTGAATTCGTAAAGACAGGAGCGACAGCTGGACACGTCTGCACGCTATGACTGCTGGTTAATTGAGAGAGAGAGAGAGAGAGAGAGAGAGAGAGAGAGAGAGAGAGAGAGAGAGAGAGAGAGAGAGAGAGAGAGAGAGAGAGCAGAATACTAAAAAAAAGGGAAGGCGAAAGGGAAAGACTATACACTATACAGCGATAAACACTATACAGCGAAATGAATGAACGCCACACGAGCCCTCAGGGAACCCAACGTGAGGCTCGAGGGTTGTGTGAGTGCGTGAGTGACCGAAATATAATAAAAGTGATGGATGAGGGCAGGTCATTATGAGGAGGTGGTAAACAGTGGAATAAGGGGCCTGCATACGTGGAAAAGAGAGGAGGAAGGAGGGAAGGTTCATAGGGGGGAGCAGAAAGTATATTTGGGATTGTGTTGTGGTATGTGTCGAGGCATTTGACGGTGTGGTGGTATAGTAATTTTACCATGACGGAAAGGTAGCGGGTAGGTGTTTATAGTAGTTATTATTCCTTTTATGGTAGTGGTATTGCTGGTAGTTGTAGTTGTAATGTGTTCGTGGTTTTCCTCTTTATGTTTACTTCGACACTGAGAGAGAGAGAGAGAGAGAGAGAGAGAGAGAGAGAGAGAGAGAGAGAGAGAGAGAGAGAGAGCGAGAGAGCGAGAGAGCGAGAGAGCGAGAGAGCAGGAGAGCAGGAGAGCAGGAGAGCAAGAGAGCAAGAGAGCAAGAGAGCAAGAGAGCAAGAGAGCAAGAGAGCAAGAGAGCAAGAGAGCAAGAGAGCAAGAGAGCAAGAGAGCAGGAGAGCAGGAGAGCAGGAGAGCAGGAGAGCAAGAGAGCAAGAGAGCAAGAGAGCAAGAGAGCAAGAGAGCAAGAGAGCAAGAGAGCAAGAGAGCAAGAGAGCAAGAGAGCAAGAGAGCAGGAGAGCAGGAGAGCAAGAGAGCAAGAGAGCAAGAGAGCAAGAGAGCAAGAGAGCAAGAGAGCAAGAGAGCAAGAGAGCAAGAAAGAGAGGTAATAGGTAGGTTTTATCGCTTTATACTCTAAAATGAAGTGTGTTTCAGAACAAAGGAAGCCGTCCTCTTTCATTAACTGTGCATGTTGTGGTCATCATTATTTGTGGGTATTGAGTGGACGGGATTTGGATTAACTTGAACCTTAATGGGATGCCACACATGTGTTTATTAATTATGTTTATGATAACAAAAATAATATTATGATGAGGAAATTGCTATTATTATTAGTGTTCATATATTTTTTATTAGTTCTTTTGCGATTCTATTTTCATTATTGTGTTCAATATATTCCGTTGCGTTATTATCGTTAAGGTTATTATGTTCAGTAATATCTTCAACATTATCCTTTACTTATTATAATTTCTTTCCTGTCATTTTTTTTTCACGTACCTTATATTCTTTATGTTCATATTCTTCTTTCTTCTCCTCTTAGTATTCCTCTCAATATTACCATTGATGCAACAAAAAGAAAAAACAATATCAACAAATACTACCATAACAACAACAACAAATTCTACACTACTACTACTACGACTAACTACTACTACTACTACTACACCAACATAAGAACAACAACAGTAAATTCTACACTACTACTACTACTACTACTACTACTACTACTACTATTACTACTATTACTACTATTACTACTACTACTAGTACTATTACTACTATTACTACTATTACTACTACTACTATTACTACTATTACTACTATTATTACTATTACTACTACTACTACTACTACTATTACTACTACTATTACCACCAACACCACCACTACTACCCTTTCAGCCTCTCACCCAAAGATATACCCACAACTTTATATTACCTACAAATTTCACAGTAATACCTTATTTCACCTCCATTTCAACCCTTGCCTGGTTTCGAGTGGCTGTCAATACTCGCTGCAACAATGTCAAACATCAGCTACTCGAGTACTTGATAGGAAGGTTAAGCTGTCACCTGCATCAACCCTCCATTAAAATTACGTGACCACTAATATGATTTACCTGCCAAACTAATCACACCTGAGCGCCTAGATTAAAATATGCATATGCGTGTAGAAACTCAGATGTGAGGCTTACCGTATTATTACCTGACTTTATATTATTTTAAAATGTTCACTCACACTCCTCATGACTACTTCCATGAGACATAATACACCTAATGACTTTTAATACTAAAAATGCGTGTTACAAACCGGAGTGCATAGTTAAAAAGTTTATCTGTATTCTACCTGTAATCCTAATGAGATACTGTTCATCCACCCTTAATCTAGTATACTAATCACAATGAGCTTATATTTAGTTTTTTATCACATGGATTATTATAAATCCACGTAAGAGCTTAAAACTCATGGCCCAGGATTTAAATATTCATATATTTTGCCTAATAGATTACTCTTAATGGCTTGGCCTTTTGACGTAACATTTTCCCCTCGGCCGTGGCGGTGGTTTCCTATGAAATTTTACATATCTGTCACGTCGTATGAGTCTTGACAGATGAAGCGACTCTGGAAAATTACCCCCAAAACTGTCCTTGAATTTTACTCTTAAAGAAGAAAATTCTCTCGAAAATTTGGAGCCGAAAAATGATGGAGTCTTAACTTGTTTGCGAGAGAAAAGGCTGAACGAGAGGGA
>JACEEZ010009803.1:250729-253229 GCA_016584305.1 Chionoecetes opilio | reverse complement strand
ATCTCTCTCTCTCTCTCTTTTCTCTCTCTCTCTCTCTCTCTCTCCTCTCTCTCTCTCCTCTCTCTCTCTCTCTCTCTAACTTTCTCTCTTTTCTCTCTCTCCTCTCTCTCTCTCTCTCTTCTCCTCTCTCTCTCTCCTCTCTCTCCTCTCTCCTCTCTCTCTCTCCCTCTTCTCTACTTCTCTCTCTCTCTCTCCTCTCCTCTCCTCTCCTCCTCTCTCTCTCCTCTCCTCTCTCTCTCTCTCTCTCTCTCTCTCTCTCTCTCTCTCTCTCCTCTCTCTCTCTCTCTCTCTCTCTCTTCTCTCTCTCTCTCTCTCTCTCTCTCTCTCTCTCCTCTCTCTCTCTCCTCTCTCTCTCTCTCTCTCTCTCTCTCTCTCTCTCTCTCTCTCTCTCTCTCTCTAGAGTCGTAGATAGAAATGAGGGACACACACACACACACACACACCACACACACACACACACACACACACACACACACACACACACACACACACACACACACATACATACACACACACACTCAAATAGTTTGTTAATTATCAATGAAACACAAGCAGGCTTTAGGCATGGATATTCCACTTTGGATCACATATTTTTGCTGAAGTGTGTAATTGATCTGTTTAGCTGGAAGAAAAGGAAGCTTTTTTGTCTGTTTGTGGACTATAAGAAAGCTTTTGATATGGTGTGGCGTGAAGGTTTGTGGTATAAGCTAGTGAGGGAAAAGGTGAATGGAAAAGTATTTAATGTAATCAGAAATATGTACAATAACATCAGGTCTTGTGTCATGCTTAACCAACATAAATCAGATACCTTTGTATGTAATGTAGGGGTAAGGCAAGGTGAAAATTTGTCACCTTTGCTTTTTGCTTTTTATATCAATGATCTTGAAAGTAGATTACTTGAAAATAATTGTAATTATGTAAATTGTGGTGATGATTTCTTAAATTCATATCTAAAACTTCTTGTTCTAATGTATGCAGATGATACAATCATATTCTGTGACAGTGTGGAAGGAATGAAGCAAGCACTGATTGCTCTGAATTTATATTGTAATGAATGGAAATTGAAGCTTAACTGTGACAAAACAAAAATAGTCCTGTTTAGTAGGGGAAAAGCTAACCTAGATAATTATGCATTTGAATTTGGTGGCGAAAACATTGAGGTTGTAGAGGACTATAAGTATCTTGGTGTGTTATTTAATTACAATGGAAGGTTTCGTAAAGGTGAGCTGGAGCTTAAAGAACAGGCAACAAGAGCCATGTACTCATTGATAGGTAAGTGCAGGAAGTTTGACTTGCCAGTTGACATGCAGATTGAACTTTTTAATACCATGGTACTACCTATACTGACTTATGCATCTGAGATCTGGGGATATAATATCATTAGAGAGTTAGAAACATTGCATCTGAAATTCTTAAAACAGTTACTAGGATTTCATAAAAATTCTAGTAATGACATGGTATATGGCGAACTTGGAGTATTTCCACTTGGCATACATATAAAGAGCAGAATGATAGGATATTGGTCTAAGCTAATTTCAGGAAAAGATACAAAATATAGCTATATAATGTATCAATGCTTATTGCAGTTGGATAGGTTAGGGATTTATACCTCTCCATGGTTAGCCTGCATCAAAAATATTTGTAATGAATGTGGTATGTCAGGTATGTGGTTGTTGTAAGATGTCCCTAACACAACATGGGTTAAAAAGGCTGTGGAATTGAGATTGAAAGACCAGTGGATTGCAACTTGGCATGGCAACTTAGTAACAAAATCTTTATGTAGCAACTACAAGCTGTTTAAGCTAGATTATGGCATGGAATGGTACATTGTAAATTACAGAAGAGCAGCCGAATCATGGTGACTAGATTAAGAACTAGTAATAACAGATTGCCTGTAAATGCTGGTAGATATGAAGGTGTAAATAGAGAAGATCGGATATGTAACAAGTGTGACGCTGGGGTTGTAGGAGATGAGTTTCATGTCCTTTTTAAATGTAATAACACTGAAATTGTGAGGTTACGTGACATGTATATACCAAATTATTATACATATAGGCCAACAAATTTCAAATATATTTCGTTGATGCAAAACACCAATGTAAAAGTAATTAAGAATTTATCTTTATTTTTGAGGTCAGTGCTAAGTATGTTTAGATGAGTATTATGTAGAGTTAGTCATTAGTATTTTCCAATTTTTTTTTTCTTGATACCTGTTTTTTGTTTGTTTGTTTGTTTTTTGTTTTTTTGCTTAGTTATGTAACATTATATTTGTATGATTTAAATTGTTCAATCCTCTGGGAGCTGTGCTCCATACTTTTTTTATAAAGTCGGAGCTTACCCAATAAATTCAATTCAATTCAATTCAATTCAATTAAATTCACACACACACACACACACACACACACACACACACACACACACACACACACACACACACACACACACACACACACACACACACACACACACACACACACACACCCTCCCACCCACCCACCCA
>JACEEZ010009803.1:233229-245729 GCA_016584305.1 Chionoecetes opilio | reverse complement strand
ACGAAGTAATAAGAGTAAAGGTCGGAGGATAAATCCCGTTAACTCAGGTTACTCAAAGAGAAGGAAAAGGGAATGAATATAAACATGGATTATATACTTGTGGAGGAAGGGGAAGAAAGAGAAAAGTAGAAGAATGATGGTGAGTGACTGGCAGTTAGTATAAAAGGTGAGAGATGTATAGTGAGTATAAATAAGAGGTTAGGGAAGAGGTGGGTGGCGGTGTGACAAGGAAAGAGGAAGAAAATTGTACGTGCGTGGCACATATCCAAATCTTATTACAGTACAGCACTAGTTTCAAGAATGCGGGAAACTGACAGTTTTAGGGATAACTGCATTAAAAAACGTGCAAAATGCATCCTTCATAAGAGGCAAAACACTCCCAAATATTCTGCAGATAAGGGTGTGATGGGCGGGATCAAGGGTGTAGATGAGGGGAGGAGTAGGAGGGGAAGGGGGAAGGGGGAAGAGGGGGACAGTCTGGGGTCTTACTTTCCTTCCCTCCCCCAGCAGTATTACGTCCCCTGGTATCCTGGGGTGTATGTTTCTCGTCCATGGCCCCCAGCACGCCTGAAGGAGCGGTGGAGGGGCGGCCCTGTCATGAGGCAGCGACCTAGGTCCTCGCCTTAGTCCACCCTTGCATAACACTGGTCGTTTGGACGCTAAATGATGCATTTTTCAGAAAAGGGAATGGTTAAATAATGCCTTTTACTCAGAATATTTATGAGATGTTAACGAATTGATGTAATTTTGGAGAAGTGGGCCGACATAGACGAATCACATCCCTTCACCTGCCTGGCTAAGATAAATAATGCACGTGTGAGGCCGCGAACACAACACTCCCCATCGTAGACTTCCTGAGTAACGAGAGCCATGGGTGTGCTAAATAAGGGGAGTCAACTTTTTTACCCATTGATTAACTGAGGCGAAAAAATAGAATATATAAGAGAGGTAAGAAAAGATAGCCTGGTTCATCCTGGCGTAATGGCGTCTCATGATCATCATTACAACGCGCATCACGCTATGGGACCCGGCAGCCTCAGGGACACAATACGATGCACAGGAGTAGATAAAGATAATTCCATTTTCTGGATACAGTTTAACTTCAGAGACGAAGAGAGGGGGAAGAACAGACCAGAGAAACACCCTTAACTCTTCCCCTTCCCCCCCTTCCCCCCCTAACCTCCACCTGTAAAACCAGCTGTTGCTCCTCACGTCAGCTGGCCACAAAGGTAATTTTGTGTCCTGAATTGCTTCTGATTAATTTGCTCACACTACCGGGACTAACCAGGCGTAATAGCTGGCAATGTGTGAGTCGGCTCAGAGCAAGGCAGACTCACTGTGATCCTGTGTGTAGTCTATAGTTGTGTGTGTGTGTGTGTGTGCGTGCGTGTGTACGTGTGCGTGAGCGTGTGCGTGTGCGTGTGTGTGTGTGTGTGGTAGGGGTGCATTAGAGGATACATAAGTGGCTTTGCAGTGAACTCAAGTAAGACGTTGATAAATATAATGTTCATGTTGCTTCTCTAATCTAAAGAATGACTCATGAATGATGCATGAATGTGTCAGGTGTATTTACAAGGTGAGAGAGAGAGAAGAAAAGAGAGAGAGAGAGAGAGAGAGAGAGAGAGAGAGAGAGAGAGAGAGAGAGAGAGAGAGAGAGAGAGAGAGAGAGAGAGAGAGAGAGAGAGAGAGAGAGAGAGAGAGAGAGAGAGAGAGAGAGAGAGAGAGAGAGAGAGAGAGAGAGAGAGAGAAAGAGAAAGAGAAAGAGAAAGAGATACTGACAGATACTGACAGATACTGACAGAAATTAAGATTGAAGCAGAAAAAACACAGATAATTATGTGTGCAGAAATATGCGAGTATGTGTGGCATGACCGAAATAAATAAACATATAATTTATATTAACGAAAGAAAAAATTGATAACATTGGAACAAAATGTTTTGACATCACCCTCATAAAAAATATTAAATTATCGGACTTACCTTGCTGATCAATATTGAATCAGCGGGAGGGAAAAAATTAATGAATGAAACAAGTACGTGAAAAAAAAGAAACTAATCAGCGAGACGAGACCATAACGAGGGCTGGGAGAGCGAGTAACAACCCTCGAAAAACAGCAAACAAAACCATGAACAAAATAAGCAACGTTGAATGACACGTTTGAACTTCACGCACACGCTGTCTGCGTGAAGGGTTCGGAAAATACTATGAATTACTTTACCTAGTTAATTCTTTTTTCCTACCTTGAGGCTCTTCCGGATGGCATTCAAAACTCTGAGAGGGAGGAAATGAGATGCAGGGAATATACATCTTCCAAGTTTATGATGCTCCAGTATTTGTGGCAGAGGTGGGCACCTCCGCAAACACTTCCGCAAACCGCAATTTCTGTAAATTGCGGAAGTCCGAATTCGTTTGCGGATTTGCGGAAGTGTAAATGTTTGCGGATCTGCGTTTGCGGAAGCACTTCTTCCGCAAACGCAAATATGTCCGCAAACTCTTAATTTTGAACATGATTCCTGCGCGGCTACGCACACCGTCCAGAGAACGCTGCTTGCCCACCAGTGACTCTCCCTATTAGATCAAATGGATTTTTGATTGCCACAGCAATCCTGTACTCTAGGACTGAGAGTGCTGTGAAGTGTGGTGGAGGTGTATCCAGCTTCTTTCCTGTTAATACAGGAATGAGGCAAGGGTGCGTCCTTGCACCATCACTTTTCAACATTTATATGGACTGGGTATTGGGCAAAGTTGTAGTAGATCAAAGTGATTGTGGAGCCTCCCTCGGCAACACGAAGATCACTGATCTTGTTTTTGCCGATGATGCAGTAATTTTAGCTGGGTGGCTGGAGGTCCTGGTAATGGTTCTTGAGGCGCTGCACGAGGAGGCAAAGCCTTTGGGACTTGAGGTCTCCTGGCTCAAGACCAAGGTCCAGGTGTTTGGAGGCTTACTAGAAGAAACAGTATAGTCTGTTCATGCGTGCGGCGAGGACATTGAGATCTTGGAAAGTTTTACATACCTTGGTAGCGCAGTCCGTGTGTGTGTGTGTGTGTGTGTGTGTGTGTGTGTGTGTGTGTGTGTGTGTGTGTGTGTGTGTGTGTATCCATCTAGTTGTATTTTACAGGGCTTGAGCTGCACTCGTAGGCCCCCGTCTCCATTACAACATTCTTATCATTCATCCTTAGTGTTGGCCGAGGCCATCACCCCGGGAAGCATATTCCCGTTATTTGGAAGAGTATGTGGTAAAGGGACATAAACAGCCAATCACGGTTGTCACAACTCGTGACGTCACATAAAGGGGTGGAGCTAACGTAATCGCCGTGAACTTCCCTTACCACCCTCCATTGTGTCTCCATGTGTTTCACCCCTTCAATACCTCCCCTCTCACCCCTCATGCTTTGTTTCACCCCTTTAATACGTCTCCTCTCACCTTCTTAAACCTTTTTTCACCCCTCATAACCTCATGCTTTGTTTCATCTCTTCAATACCTGAAAGGGTGAAGGGAGGTATGAAGGGGAAAGTTTAAGGGGGTAAGTGGGGAGGTATTAAAGGGCTGAAACAAAGCATGAGGTTATGAGGGGTGAAAGGGGAGGTATTGAAGGGGTGAAGGGAGGTACTTGAAAGGTGGTAAGGGAAGTTCACGGCGATCACGTTAGCTCCACCCCTTTATGTGACGTCACGAGTTGTGACAGCCGTGATTGGCTGTTGATATCCCCTTACCACATAGTCTTAAAAAAAACGGGAATATGCCCCCAGGAGGCGGGTCACAACCCCCGGCTAACACCCGGTACCCATTCACTGCTGGGTGTACAGGGGCTCGGGTTTTAAGGAAACAGCCCATCTGTCTCCGCTCCGCCCGGGGATCGAACCCGGGACTTCTCGGTTGTGAGCCGAGCGTGCTACCTCTACACTACGGAGTACCCGTGGGTGTGTGTGTGTATTCATCTAGTTGTATTCATCTAGTTGTATTTTACAGGGCCTGAGCAACGCTCGTATGGCCCCGTCTCCATATCAACATTTATTTGATCATTCATCCTTACTTCCTTAGTGCTTAGTGTTGGCCGAATCCATCACCCCGGGAGGGGGGTCACAAAACCCCGGCTGACAACCGGTACCCATTCACTGCTGGGTGGACAGGGGCTTGGGTTTTAAGAAGACCGCCCGTCTGTCTTCGCTCCGCCCGGGGATCGAACCCGGGACTTCTCGGTTGTGAGCCGAGCGTGCTAACCCTTACACTACGGAGTTCCCCTCCGTAGTTCCCCTGTGTGTGTGTGTGTGTGTGTGTGTGTGTGTGTGTGTGTGTGTGTGTGTGTATGTGTGTGTGTATGTGGGTGTGTGTGTATGTGGGTGGGTGTATGTGTGTGTGTATGTGTGTATGTGGGTGTGTGTGTGTGTGTGCATGTGTGTGTGTGTGCGTGTGCGTGTGCATGTTTGTGTGTGTGTGTGTGTGTGTGTGTGTGTGTGTGTGTGTGTTTGTGTGTGTGTATGTGTGTGTGTGTGCGTGTGTGTGTGTGTGTGATTGGTTCTACTTAAGTTTAGCCTCAATACTGATCATCCAATAGTCTAAAAAGACACTAATAACAAAGCATTAAGGAAACTACAAGAACCAAGCGCAAAACAAATAATAATGAACCAAAGCTATGATTGTTTAACATCTTGATACTCGCCTCCTGGAAGATTCTAAATCATAAAAAAATGAATAAAAATAGAATGAAGGTAAGAAAGAAAAAAACATCAAAATAAAGCCATCAGAAGAAGTGTCGACTAATTAATATATCAAAGAAATAAATCAAGTCAGTTAAATGGATGTCACAAAATAATACAATTCTGCGTCTGTACTAATAACAACAACACTGGGAAACGCCATTAAATAACCTATAAAGTAACTTGTAGCTTTTGGGTTGTTGGTAGGTTGTTGGTTTTTGTTGAAGAGATGCCGGAAAAAGGGAAGCTAAGGGGAGTGAGGGGAAGGGAAGTGGCAAGGTAGCGAGGCACCAGTACTGCCCTTCACAGCGGGTGAAGGGCGATATGGATATGCTAGTGAAATATATATTTGTTTAAGACTGTCATTATTCACATGTTCTCTAATCCTGTACATTATACCTGTAATTTACATAATTTAGTTTTTAAGCATTCTATATGAGATTTCCATTTTAAAGAGTTATCAATTATGACACCTAAAAATTTTATTTCATTAACTTGAAATAGAATTAGAATATCAATTTTTATATTTACATGGGTGTGTCATTAAAAGATGCAAAATCATGTAATTTGTTTTATCAATATTGAGTGTTAGTTTATTGCATTTGATCCAATTTGCTACGTGACTTAATTTTCGGTTTAGTGTAATTTTCAATTAATTAACATCTCATATATATGTGACATCTGCGAAAAGTAGGAAATATAGTAAATTGGTGCTACGTGTAATGTCATTACACGTAATTAATAAGAGTAATTTATAAAATTAAGAACCATTTAAATCTGCAAAATCTTAGTCAAGTTTATTATCCAATCATTTATCCTCATCTTATATATTGTGCATCCACTTGTGGCGGAGCCTATCAAACATATAAACAAAGCTTATTTACCACACACAAAGAAATTATACTGCAATATTTAATTAACAGCCATCGATATGACCACACAAATCCGTATTTTAAATATCATAGTCTTCTTAAGTTACCAGATATCGTAATGCTGCAAAGTAGTATTTTCCTTTATAATGCCATAAACACATCCTATTGCCATAGGATTCCAAGTTATAATTCATAACACTGACACGAGAAGACCAGGAGCTCCGACTTCCCCTGTACAGGACATCGCATGCCCAACAAAGTATTCTGTTTCGAGGAGCCAGACAGTGGAACCAGCTACCTGACACCACAAAGCTAGTTCCATCAAAGCATTTATTCAAATCAAAGCTTAAACAACAGTAGTTAAACAATTATTCGAATGTATAAGATGCTTGAATACTATTGTGAGGCTACAGTACTTAGTTACGTAGATAAGTACCTGATGAAATATGTATGCAATTTTTTTTTTTTTTTGCATTGTCAACATCATTTAACCTGTTGTAATCAGATCTTACTAATGTTTTTTTTTTTTTTTTTTTTTACTTCGTCATATTTTCTTAACATATATATGTTTTTGTGATGTTCTATGTTCTTATTCTTAGTTATGTCACACACACACACACACACACACACACACACACACACACACACACACACACACACACACACACACAACACACACACACACACACACCACACCACACACCACACACACACACACACACACACACACACACACACACACACACACACACACACACACACACACACACACACACACACACACACACACACACACACACACACACACACACACACACACACACACACACACACACACACACACACACACACACACACACACACACACACACCACACACACACACACCACACCCCACACACACACACACACACACACACACACACACACACACACACACACACACACACACACACACACACACCCACACACACACACACACACACACACACACACACACACACACACACACACATACCAAAAAAAAAAAAAAAAGGGAAAGAAAATTGAAGCGCCATCGAGCTCCACGCGACAACATTATTTCGTTAGTCAAGCCGCTCATAACTCCTCCTCCTCTTCTTCCATAACACCACCACCTCCTCTTCCTCCTCCTTCTCCTCCTGTCATTTTTCTCACCGGCGTAAATTCAGCAGCGACAGTAGTATTTGTTAATGAAAGTGATCATCTCTTTTTTTCTTTCCTTTTTCTTATATTTCACTTTTTCATTAAAATATGCCTAAGTAGAAATACTCAATGTATACTGATTATACTAAAAATAAACCTACTACTTTCAAAATAAACCTCAATATTTTGCTAGAACCTTCTATTAGTTTACTTTAGTTTTTTTTTACCTCTTTATAATCGGAAGGTCTTTCGCTCTTAGTTCTTTTCCTTCATATTCTTTTCTTTGTGTTCATCTTCATCCTCCCTCGCTCCTCCAACTCATTTTTACCATCATCTCCCGTATACCCTCTGCTCGTCACCGTCCTCCTCTCTCTTCTCTCTTCGTATCTCCTCTCTCCTCTCCGCTTTCTCTTCTTTTCCCAACACTTTTCTGTCTTATTTTAAGCCTGTCTTATTTCTATATAAGAAAACAAGGATGTTACAAGAGGCCGGGAGACCTACACGCGGTAGTTCCTGTTACTTAACACTACCTACATCCACCTTTCATCCCCATCCATGAAATTGCCTAGCCTCCTATTAAAACTCCCTATTGACTATTTAAAACTCCCTATTGACTTTAAAACTCCCTATTGACAAAAAATTCTCTATGCACTAAAAACGCCTATTGACTTAAAAGGTCCCTATTGACTAAAAATCCCTATGAGCTAAAAACTCCCTACTGACTAAAAACTCCCTATTGACTAAAAACTACCTATTTACTAAAAAACTCCCTACTGACTAAAAACTCCCTATTAACTAAAAACTCCCTATTGACTAAAAACTCCCTATGAACAAAAAACTCCCTATTGACTAAACTCCCTATTGACTAAATACTCCCTATTGACTAAAAACCCTATTGACTAAAAACTCCCTATTGACTAAAAACTCCCTATTGACTAAAAATTCCCTACTGACTAAAAACTTCCTATTAACCAAAAAACTCCCTATTGACTAAAAACTCCCTATTGACTAAAAACTCCCTATTGACTACAAACTCCCTATTGACTAAAATCTCCCTATGGACCAAACAATTCCTATTAACAAAAAATTCCCTATTAAGTAAAAACTCTCAATTAACTAAAAACTCCCTATTGACTAAACACTCTATTGACTAAAACTCCCTATTGACTAAAAACTCCCTAATGACAAAAAAATCGTTATTAACTATAAACTCCCTATTGACTGGAAACTCCCTATTAACTAAAAACTCACTATTAACTAAAGGATTCAAATTGGGTAAGACTAAATAAGGTATCAAAAACACTGCGCACTCTAATTGTCTAGCCTCCTATTAAAACTCCCTATTGACTATTGACCTATTGACTTGACCCTCCCTATTGGCTCTATCCACCTTACATCCCCATCTATGAAATTGTCAAGCCCCCTTTTAAAGCTCCCTATTGACCTACTGACTATTGACCTATAGACCTTGACCCTCCCTACTGATTTGACCCTCACTTATTGAGTAGAATGCAGGAGCCGCACAGGTCTCTTGGAAGAGCCACATGCGGCTCCGGAGCCGCAGATTGCCGACCGCTGCACTAAGAGCTCGATCTAACAAGAGAATCCCTCCCTAATCACACACATACACACACACACACACACTTGGGTACTCCGTGGTGTAGGGGAAGCACGCTCGGTTCACAGCCGAGAAGTCCCGGGTTCGATCCCAGGGCGGAGCGGAAACAGATGGGTTGTTTCCTTAAAACCCGAGCCACTGTCCACCCAGCAGTGAATGGGTACCGGGAGTTAGCCGGGGTTTGTGACCTGCTCTCCAGGGTGGTGGCTTCGGCCAACACTAAGCACTAAGGATGAATGATAAAAATGTTGATATGGAGACGGGGCCACACGAGCATTGCTCTGGCCCTGTAAAATTCAATTAAATGAATACAACTAGATGAATACACGCACACACACACACATAGACACACACACACACACACACACACACACACACACACACACACACACACACACACACACACACACACACACACACACACACACATTTACCTGCCGCCTAGCTTGTAATTACCGCTGGTCTTCCTTTGCCTTGATAATCTACCCATAAAGCCTTTAACCTAGGGAGAAAGGACGAGTTTCTTGAAGTTTTCCAAAAATTATTACGTCGTTGCGAGATGATAGAAATCTGAGCATGCATTATATTTCGAGTATTTTCACTGGCTTCTTAGATGTATTATTGTTTTTAACACCATATGCTACAACAAGCCTTAGCTAAATATCATTAACTCTATAGTTCTATGTGTTATGCACCTACGTATGTTTTGTTTGGTAATCTTGTATTTCATCGCCGCCGTGAGTCAGACACGAGGGTGAAGGGAGAAGGGAATGTAAACAGTGGAAAAAGTAACGAAGAAATGGAGTAAGGAAACAAATAGGAGGGAGAGGAAGAGGCTGAAATAGCTATGCTTCAGACAGCGAAATTGGGAGTAGAATGAAAGAAGAACGGAGAGGAGGGAGAGCGATAGTAGAAGTGAGGGAGGAGAGAGAGGCAAGGAATAAGGAAGAAGATTGGAGAGATCAAAGAGAGCCGTAGGAGCAAAAGAAATAGATAGGAAGGAAAAAACAAGAGAAACATATGAAAGGATAGAAGGAAGGGAGAAACGAGGCAAGAAGAGGAAGATATAACATAATAGGAAAGACGATAAGGAAGGGGAAAGATAAGAAAAGTGAGTGAATGAGAGAGACAGAGGAAAAAAACAGGGAGGGAAATAATACAAAGCAAGAGAAAGGCAGAGGGATATGGAGTAAGGAATATAGAGAAGAGAAGGAAGGGCGTGAGAGAAAGGGAGGAAGGTAGTAGAGGGTAACTTAAGAGGATCTCCGGCAATACCACGTTCATTATTTGACGGAGAGTTGCCGGTGGTGTAGACTCGGCTGGTTGAATGAAGTCCCTCGAAATAACTTTTGGGGAAATACTGGTGTGGATCTGCCCGGAGGATAAACACAGTGCACGCCTCACTCGTAAACCAGCGCCATGTCTTCTCTTCTTGTGTCTTTCTCTTGTCATGGACCTGAATATACGTGGTCGTGAAAGGAAAAAACAACAACAACAATAGCTAGTAACTGTGAGGCTTATATATATTTTTTTTTTTATTTTTTTTTTATTACATCACAAAGGACTGGCCTAGGGCACAACAAAAATAGGTAACACAAAGCCCGCTTAGTTGCCAGTCCCTATAAAGAAGACAGTAGGAGAATAAAATAAAAAAGAGGGGTGAGCCAGTTTAGTTCGGGCGGTGTCTTGTTACTCTTCTTTTGAAAAGATTTAAGACATAGGAAAGTGGAAAAATAGAAACAGGAATAGAGTTCAGAGCTTACCAGTGAAAGGGATGAAAGAGTAAAGATACTGATTAACTCTTGCATTAGGAAGATGGACAGAATAGGGATGAGAATGAGTAGAAAGTCTTGTGCAGCGAGGCCACGGGGGGGGGGGGGGAGGTATGCAGTTAGCAAGTTCAGAAGAGCAGTGAGCATGAAAATAACGTTAGAAGAGAGCAAGAGAAGCAACATTGCGGCGGTGATTTAAAGATTGAAGACAGTCAGTCAGAGGAGAGGAGTTGATGAGACGAAAAGCTTTTGACTCAACCCTGTTCAGGAGAGCTGTATGAGTGGATCCTCCCCAAACATGTGAGACATACTCTATACATGGGCGGATAAGGCCCCTGTAGAGAGCAAGCAACTGGGAGGGAGAAAAAAAAGGACACAGACGCCACAGGACACCTAACTTTTTAGAAGCTGTTTTAGCAAGAGATGAGATGTGAGATTTCCAGTTCAGATTTTTTGTAAAGGGTAGTCCTAGAATGTTCATTGTAGAAGAAGGAGACAGTTGAGTGTACCTGAAGAAGAGGGGATAGTTATCTGGTAGGTTTTGTCGAGTAGATAGGTGAACAAATTGGGTTTTTGAGGCATTGAACAAAACAAGGTTTGCTTTGCCCCAATAAAAAATTATAGAAAGATCAGAAGTTAGGCGCTCGGTGGCATCTCTCCGTGAATCACTTAGTTCCTGTTGAGTTGGACGTTTAATAAGATACGTTGAAAAATGCAGGGTAGAAACATCAGCGTAGGAGTGGATAGGGCTTTGAGTTAGACTTAGAAGATTATTAATGAATAATAGAAAGAGAGTGGATGATAGGACAGAACCCTGGGAAACACCACTATTGATAGATTTAGGAGAAGAACAATGTCCGTCTACAGTAGCTGTAATAGAACGGTTTGAAAGGAAACTTAAGATGAAGGTACAGATAGAGGGATAGAAACCGAATGAGGGTAGTTTGGAAATTAAAGCTTTGTGCCAGACTCTTTCAAAAGCTTTAGATATGTCAAGGGCAACAGCAAAAGTTTCACCGAAACCCCTAAAGGAGGATGACCAATATTCAGTTAGGAAAGCTAGAAGATCGCCAGTAGATCGCCCTTTACGGAAACCGTACTGACGATCAGATAGAAGATTGTGAGCAGATAGATACTTAAGAATCTTCTTATTAAGTATAGATTCAAAAACTTTAGGCAGGAAGTCAAAGCTATAGGACGGTAGTTTGAAGGATTAGAACGGTCACCCTTCTTAGGAACAGGTTGGATTTGAGCAAACTTCCAGCAAGAAGGAAAGGTGGAAGTAGATAGACAAAGACGGAAAAGTTTGACCAGGCAGGGTGCAAGCACAGGAGCACAGTTTTTGAGAACAATAGGAGGGACTCCGTCAGGACCGTAAGCCTTCCGAGGATCTAGGCCAGAAAGGGCAAAGAAAACATCACTAGGAAGGATCTTAATGACAGGCATAATGTAGTCAGAGGGTGGAGGAGAAGGAGGAACAAGCCCTTCATCAACCAGAGTGGAATTTTTAGCAAAGGTTTGATCGAAGAGTTCAGCTTTAGAAGTAGATGAGACTGCTGTGGAACCATCTGGGTGAAGCATAGGAGGGAAAGATGAAGAAGAAAAATTGTTAGAGATGTTATTTGCTAGATGGCAGAGGTCACGAGAGGAATTGGATTCAGAATGATTTTGACATTTTCTATGAAATACAGAGTTTTTGGTAAGTTGAAGTAAAGATTTGGCATGATTACGGGCAGAAATATAAAGGGTATGAGTTTCAACCTTATAGGAGATGGATGCTTACGGTACCGTTTGTGAGCCACCTCTCTATCTTGGACAGCATGAGAACAAGCAGAGTTAAACCAAGGTTGACGGGCTTTAGGATTAGAGAGAGTATGTGGAATGTACGCCTCCATGCCAGAGACTATGACCTCAGTTATGCGCTCTGCCATAGACCACTGTATACCTGGACTGTTCACGCGACAATGTTTTGAATTGCGGGGCTACATAGGGGCCCGCGGGGCGCCCGACAAAGAGATATAGTGGTCTATGGACTATCATATAGACTGGTTTATCAGTATATATGATATACTGTAATCTTCGTAAATGTTTGTTCTATAATATTATCAAATAAAAAACAGTAAAACACGCTAAAGAAATGCCATTACGAGACTATGAAGAAATATGCATGAACTTAATATTCACTTAACTCTTCGCCATTTAAAACTTTGCGAGTCAACTTTTATCATGAAGGGTATCAATAGAAGCGCAATTTTATTAGCTTTCCATTGATGTATATCGTTATCTGATAAATTAATTAGAACCATGCATAAATTAGCGTTGCCTAAATAAATAATCTCATCAATCGGGAAAATTACCCGATTGATGATTTTATT
>JACEEZ010009803.1:205729-220729 GCA_016584305.1 Chionoecetes opilio | reverse complement strand
GAATGAAAACACACACACACACACACTCACACACAGACTCACACAGACTCACATACACACACACACAGACTCACATACACACACACAGACTCACATACACACATACACTCACATACACACACACACACACACTCACATACACACACACTCACATACACACACACAGACTCACACACACACACAGACACACACAGACTCACACACACACACACAGACTCACATACACACACACACACTCACATACACACACAGACTCACACACACACACACACACACACACACACACACACACACACACACACACACACACAGACTCACATACACACACAGACTCACATACACACACACACACACACACACACAGACTCACATACAGACTCTCAAACAAACACCCAAACTAATGCACACATGTTATAAAAGCATCGAGTTTTAGCAGAATGAAGTCTCTCTCTCTCTCTCTCTCTCTCTCTCTCTCTCTCTCTCTCTCTCTCCTCTCTCTCTCTCTCTCTCTCTCTCTCTCTCTCTCTCTCTCTCTCTCTCTCTCTCTCTCTCTCTCTCTCTCTCTCTCTCTCTTCTCTCTCTCTCTCTCTCTCTCTCTCTCTCTCTCTCTCGCTTGTTTTCCGCCGGGCCGTTGTTACTGCAATTGTCTTCTTTCTTTATCCGTTGCACCTGAGATGCTTTGGAACAATGGCATTTACATTTCGTCTCTATGTCATAGTATCCTTGACTAGTGTGCGTTTTCTTTCGGGCAAGTTGTTATTTTCTGTATATATTGATAGAAATAAGAAATATTTATACGTTCGTTGCAACTATTCCTTTTTATTTTTGAGTATTATTTTGCAAACATTTTCATAGTTGCATTTGGTGTTTAAAAAAAGTGGAATTATCATAATAAATACTGCCTTTGATGACTTTTTGTGAACTTGCTGATGCTTTTCCTCTTGACTGCAACATTTGTGCATGGTTCTTCTTGGCACGTGGCTCCTTTTCTCACCTTTAAACAGCTACGTTGTGTTTCCCCTTTACTGAACCTTTGAACTGCTGTCATCAATCCTGCACCTCCATGCGTAAGGCTAATATACTACAATATAATTCAATACTACAGTCGCTGTGGAAAAACACTTTGGTATACTTGATATGAAAAATGTGCACTATCTAGGATTTATACTAGTAGTTTATTGTAGCCGCAAGACGCTTTTTTTTCATTTCACATAACACTCAAAGGACTTATTTTTACAATATGTACAATACTGCAGGCTATACTTCCCTACTTGATACAAAAAAAAATGCAGTCTAGTAGCTATGATTTTGTAATGTTGCAAGTCTCATAGATAAAACAAGTGCTTGTGGGCCCTTCGGACCCATGTATTTATGTATGTTTGTATATTTTTTCTTCTTTTTTTTCCCCACGTTGTAGCCTATAGCGCCTGTAGGCATATGGAGAGTCTTGATGTTGGTCGAAATCGCCCGTTTGTGGCGCAGGCTGGATTTTTATAGTGACACCTGTGGTCTCAGATGAAGATCTCCTTTTCTATGATGTTCTGATCTCTAGGTTAGGCGCATGCAGCCCCTAGAGTCCACTGTCACACTCGCAATCGGCAGACAGGTATACGCTGCATGTGGGTTGCTTCGGTCACTCGACGATGGCTTTGACAGTTGCTCCTTGGTGAGACTTGAACTCGGAACCTTCTGCTCTCCTACCAGGCTCTTGAAAGAGTTGCCCCCCGGCAGGATTCGAACTCGGGACATTGATTTCAGCACTCTAAGACGCTAACCACTTGGCCACCGCCTCCCCTCGTAGTATATAGTAATAAATACTATTTCCAGTAGTAGTATATATCAGACAACATGTGATTGCAAACTCCAATCGTGTTGTTGCTGTCGATGGTCACTGGTCAAAGTGCCTCGGGGTAGACCACGTTCCGTGTGATTCCAACTCTTTGTGTTCCGCGTGATTCCAACACACACACTCACACACGCACACAAACGTTTAAGTCCATGAGTCTACTGAGTTTGTGGAATGCGGCAAGACGTTACCGTAGAGTTTTTCCTGTAATCAAATTCTCTTAAAAGTGTTTATAGCCCAAACCCCCCTTCAAAATTATTCAATCGACATGGGACGAAGCCGCTTACCATCTACGATTTATTTGCGATTTTGTGAGCCTAATCTCATCAAAATTGAATATACAGTCGGCTACCCAAAACAGACAGACACACAGACACACGGCTACTCCTATAGTATATTAGATTGTAAGGGCGGTACTTTGGTGACAGACAAACAGACAGACAGACAAAGAAAATTAGAGATTACTTTAGCAACACCATTTTGTAGCCGGAAGAATTTTTTTTTTCATTTCACATAACACTCAAAGGACTTATAATTTCTTATTTAGGTTGACACTTCTGGTTTTCTGGTGTTTACTGCAATGCGACCATTATTTCTGCCTTCATTGTAGGTCACAATAGCTTTTGTGCTGTTAGTTCCTCAGCCTGTTTTAGTGAATGGTGTTTTTATCTCTTACTAAGCAGGAAAATATTGTAAAATTTATCTCTTACTAGGCAGGAAAATGTTGTAAAGACCGAGATAGTTTTCCATCTCAGCATTTTCTCATTTTTGCTGTAGCGGCGAAGAGATGATCGCCTGTACCTCAAGAAGTAGTCTAATGAAAAAAAAGCTTTGGAAAGCAAGGGAAAGTCTTCTTACGTAGGTTTTCCTCTTCCTCGCTTTCCAAGTATCTGATATCACGAGTAATCTTCTACGTGTAATAGAACTCCAAAACTCTTCAACTTATTTTTATTAGTATTATATTTCACTAGCCGCAAAGCATCCCTCCGGGCGGACTTTTTGGCTAGCTCCTGCGGAGGGCTATTGGTGGGCCTTCGGCCCACCAAACACAGACTCTCCAGATAGCCCCTTCTAACTTTCTTGAAATCATGGATGTAGAAATGTATGTATTAACGCCAACCCATTCACATCACCCCCAACCCATTCACTCACCCATTACCCATCACCCCCCACCCATTCACTCACCCATTACCCATCACCCCCCACCCATTCACTCACCCATTACCCATCACCACACACCCTTTCACTCACCCATTACTCGTCACCCCCCCCCCCATATTCCCTCACCCATCACCCATCACTCCCAACCCACCACCCCCCACCCATTCACTCACCCATTACCCATCACCCCACCCATTCACTCACCCATTACCCATTACCCTACATCAAGGTTTCCTCAATTCTCGCAACCCATTTTTTTTTCACAATTCTCGCGAATAGGCTACTAAAAATATAAAAAAAGAAAAGTGATCGGATCATCTCATAAGTGGGCTTAAAACCTTCTCCTGGTCAACCTAGTTCCAAAACTGTGCCATATGATGGGATTCCGCCACAGGGGGCGGAACCTATACCAGACAGAGACACAGAGAGACAGAGAGACAGACTTTCGCTTATATTATTATAGATATCTAAAATTATAAGAAATTGCTTGTAGTTGAGGAGGGTTTGAAAAGGGGTTATGTTTCAGTTTCCCAAAAGTCTGAGATACGTGCCTGAATCAAAGGTGGGAAGGCGAAGGTCTGAAGGAGGAAGGGTTTGAGGCTTAACTTCAAAGGTTGTTCCGCAGGAGGAGGAGGAGGATTACATAGGAATAACAGACACCAGGAGACCTATTGGTCCATGACGAGGGTATCTGCTGAAACTACATACTACTAACTATCAACTACATGTAAGAAAACAGTTGGAAAATTATACCATGTCCCTAAAAGATAGGAACATGGAAGTTTCGTAGTGCAGAAAGATAGGGTATGAAATATACTAACTACAACTACCACTACCACTACAACTAATCGATACGGGGGACTAGATACGAAATCGCACTATCAATACCCATTTACTTTACAGTGCGCGTCAAGTCTGTTTTTAAATGTAGTTATTGTGCTGGCTCCGACAACATTTGCTGGTAACTTGTTCCATCGATCAACGACTCTAACATTGAAATACTTCTTACGGAGATCGGTGATGCAACGTTGACCGTTTAGTTTTAAACCATTATTTCTTGTTGTCACTTGAGTTGAAAGCTCGAATAGGTTCTCTTGATTAATGACATCAAATCCTTTTAGGATCTTAAAGGGTTTCTATCAAGTCCCCACGGATTCTTCGATCCTTTAAGGAAAACATATTAAGTTTCCGCAGTCTCTCTTCATAAGATTAATTTCGCAGAGATGGAATTTGTTTGGTTGCTCTTCTTTGCACTGATTCCAATTTGGCTTGATCTTTTACGAAACAGGGCGCCAGAATTGAACGGCATATTCCAAGTGCGGCCTAACCAAGGACGTGTATAATTGTGTCATTACTTTCGGAGTTTTATGTTCAAAGTTGCGTTTAATAAAGCCCAACATCATATTTGCCTTTTTACTGGCAGCTAGGCAATGTGGACTGGTTTTCAGATCATTACTGATGATGACACCTAAATCCTTTTCCTGCTGTACTTCAGTTAACGATTTATTCTGCATTTGATAGTTTTATTTGAGGTTATCGTTGCCTATATGCATTACTTTACATTTATCGGAATTGAATTTTAATAGCCATATGTCACTCCAATCTGATAGTTTGTCGAGATCACTTTGTATGAGTTCGCAGTTTTCTCTAGTATATGCTTAACCGCCTAATTTGGTGTCATCTGCAAATTTCGATATTTTAGATACAAGTCCGCAGTCCAGATCGTTGATATATATCAGAAAAAGAGTAGGACCCAAGACCGAGCCCTGAGGAGGAGGAGGAGGAGGAGGAGGAGGCGGAGGAGGAGGAGGCGGAGGCGGAGGCGGAGGAGGAGGAGGAGGAAGAAGATTAGGAAGAAGATTAGGAAGAAGATTAGGAAGAAGATTAGGAAGAAGATTAGGAGGAAGAAGAGGAGGAAGAAGAGGAGGAAGAAGAGGAGGAAGAAGAGGAGGAAGAAGAAGAGGAAGAAGAAGAGGAAGAAGAAGAGGAAGAAGAGGAGGAAGAAGAGGAGGAGGGAGAGGGAGAGGGGGAATAATACATAGGAAAAACAGACACCAGTAAACCTATTGGTCCATAACTAGGGTATCGTTTGTACTACATACTACTAACTATCAACTGCATGTAATAGAACAGTTGGAAAAGGATACCATGTCCCTAAAGAAGATAGGAACATGGAAGTTTCGTAGTGAAGAATGATAGGATATGAAGTATGCTAACTACAACTACCACTAACACTAATCGATCCGGGGGACTATAATATGAATTAGCAGGGCAATATCAAAACCCATTTACTTTACGATACGCGTCAAATCTGTTTTTAAATTAAGGGGAGAGTCCGCCGTGAAAATATGAAAATATTTTTTTTAATATACGAATTTGAGTTATATGGTCTATGGCAACACCCTATCCTTTGGCTTTCGAATGGTGAATTTTTTTTCAGCCGGACATGAATTTAAATGCCCATAGTGAGGGGCATTTCCATTTTCAAAACTTGTAAAATTTTTTTTTTAATAATAATGAAATTTTGTTGGATAATTTTCCCATATATCAAAACTAAGCCTTTAAAAAAAACCCCAGCAATCTTCAGGATGAAGTTTGTTACCCAGATAACAATTCTGGAACACAATTTTGGATATGACAAGTGCAACCTGTTCACAAATTTATTTTGAAAAAATGTATACATCCAAAAAGGACTAGAAAAGAGAGAAAAGAGAAGAATTACACCAAAGAAGACAATAAACAAGAAGAGGAAGACAGACGAAGGAATTCCAACGGAAAGCTATGCACCTGGTGAATTTTGATCGAACCTTGCAACAATGAGGGGCGTGGCGCGCCCTGACACCCTCGCATTTGAACGATTAATTAATACCTTTATAAGGAAAGACAAGGTGCAGATCCTTTTATGCATGCATTGATATGTGATTACTGACCCCATAAAATGAATATGCAAGTAGCATTGACAGTATAATACCTTCACTGGAGCGCAGAAACTTTAGCAAAACTTCAAACGCGTTTTTATCAAAACTAGTATAAAATGAACATAAAATTCATCTCTGCTTTTATTTTTGGCACGATTTTCACGAATTTTTTGGACACACAAAATCAAATATCGTAGAAAAATCTGTGGGACTACATAAATAAAATTTTTATTTAAAAATAAAAATTTAAATAGTTGAAATAAGAAAGTGTGTATCATGTACGTGAGCTGTTTCTTCTCAAGGGTTTGCTACTAATGTAACATGTTTTCCTTAACACTTCTGAACTTATGCATTGAAGATCAATTTTTTTCATATATTTTTTTTTTGAATGATTACTGGAACTAATTCCAGTTAAGAGGATTAAGAGAATTCCTAAGTCATGAGGTTAGAGTGTGTTTTCTGTTCCTATTACTTTTGGTAATATTTTGCATTTTGTTTATTGTCTAAGCGAGCAAAGCGAGCTTGAACACCTATTTCAGCCGAAATCAGGTGTCATATAGGCTTGTAAAATGTTTCCACGAATTCTTCTTCTTCTTCTTCTTGTGACTTTTGTAGGCAACGAGAATACAGGCGTTAAGGAAGAAATTTGGTACAAAAGGTTATATTTCGTCTCTTAACTCATTTATGCAGGAACTATTCACTATATGAGAAACAAATGAGAGTTAATATATGTCTAATGTATTTTTATTTACAGATTATACGCGTAAAACTGCTTATTTTAGGCTGTGGTCTGTGCAGGCCATAAAAGTAGTGCCAAGTCAAAAGTTACAGGTTTGACGAAATAATTTTGGCTTCGCAAGGGAAAGAAAAAGGCATAAATGAGGAAAAAAGAAACCATTGAGTTCATGTTAAATATTTCTATGTGCGTGTGCGTGTGTGTGACGGGAAATATGAGTCAAAAGGGGAGTTTTAATTTCCAAATAAGGATATTTTTATCAGGGTGATCTGACAACTGTGTAAGTGGCAGGCCTTGGCTTCTCAGCGGTTCGATAGTGTTAGGATATTAGTAGGATAGTGTGATAGTGTTGTTTACGCGTCCTACACAATCCTCCCGGCATCCCAGAGTCCTACAGTGCCAGGATACGAGGAGGGAAGGATATTAGGATACCCGCGTAGGATTCTGGTGTAGATGTTTTGACGTTTTGTTTTGAAATTGTTGTGGGGGATTTTAAGGTGGTTTAGGGTGTGTGGGGTGTGTTTTAGGGTGTGTAAGGGTGTTCTAGGGTGTGTGGGGGTGTAAGGGTGTGGGAATCTGTGTGTGGGGGTATGTAAGGGTGAATCAGGGTGTCAGGGTTGTGTGGGAATATGTTAGGGTGTGTGTATGTGTCAGGATGTGTGTGGGGTTGTGATAGGGTGTGTGGGGTTGTGGGTGGGTGTGTAAGGATGTAAGGGTTGTATGGGGATGTTTAAGGGTTTGTGTGTGTGTTGGGTGTGTTTTAGGATGTGTTTGGTTGTGTAGGGGTGTGTTAGGATGTAGGGTGTGTGTGGGCCTGTATTTTAGGGTGTGTGTATTTGTCAGGATGTGTGTAGGGTTGTGATAGTGTGTGTGGGTTTGTGGGTAGGTGTTAGGATGGGTAACAGGAAGGTTCGACGGAATACGTTTTCGACGACACCGTCGAAACTTCCAAGTCATTTATTTACAGTGATACACAGGCGACAGGTGTGTTGCGAGGCCGTACAGGTGTGTAGTGACAGGTGTGGTGTATGTGGTAAAGCGAGAGTGGTTAAGAGTGAGGTGTTAGCCCTCCAGTGTGTGTGTCTGACCTAAAGAGCGAACGCACAGTACTCGTCCACTATAACGGCGTCAGCCCTGTACCGCCGCGGCCACGGGTACGGCGCGGGCCACAGTGGTCCATAGAAGCTAATCTCTGGGAAGCGGGACTCGAACCTAGGATCAGCGCATCAAGGTATACTCGCGGTACGTCTCTGTAGTATTCAGCGGGAGACACTTAGCGAAAACACGTCAAAATATTCCATTTACCGGCATTAAACTATGATGTCATATATTTCAGGGAGAATATTACGCTGAAAGGCTAATATGGCGGCATTATATTAATGTCCACCCTATATTTATCAATAGCAATACGCCTATTGTCACTAATAATTGTCACATAAATAAGGTATTTATGGGTAAATCTCGCCTAATTTCCCATTAAATAAGTCAATATGGAAGTGAGCTAACTCTAATTTTCTCTACGTGTTAAACCACTCTCTATCTAAAAATTACATTGGAAGTGAGCTAGCTTTAATTTTCTCTACGTGTTAGAGTTGCTCTAAGGGAAAATCTCAGCTTATTTACTCTTAATATGTCTGTATATCTGGGATAATAAGTAAACTTGGCCGCCCAGTGGTTCCTGAACGCTGATTGGCTGACAACGTAGCTAGGCCTCTGATTGGCTCGTGGGAATCCTGAGGTGACGAGTTGCCGATTACGTATTTCAAACGAATATCCGCTCTTTTTTTTGCGAGCGAGCTTGCGACACCTATTTCAGCCGAATTCATTCTTTGGTACTAAAATAGATTGGTGAATCTGTCATATAGTTGTAAAATGTTTATTTAAACGAATGGGGCAAGGAGGCTACAGGCGCAAAGGAAGAAATTTGGCACAGAAGGTTATATTTCGTCTCTCAACTCATTTATGCAGGAACTGTTATGGACAATAAGCAGGTTTACGCGTATAATTAATATCTGTAAATAAAAATACATTAGACATAAATTAACTCTTATTTGTTTCTCAGATAGTGAATAGTTCCAGCATAAATGAGTTATGAGACGAAATATAGCCTTCTGTGCCAAATTTCTTCCTTTGCGCCTGTAGCCTCCTTTCCCCTATTCGTGGAGTAAACATTTTACAAGCCTATATGACATATTCACCAATCTATTTAGTACCAAAGAACGAATTCGGCATAAATAGGTGTCCAAGCTCTCTTCGCTCGTCTAGATCAACATGTGGCATGTTTTCTTGAGTAATATTATTTTACTGGTTACTTTACTTTTAGTAGACAGACAGTATTTTAAGGTGAGAGTCTTTAAAAGGTTGACTTTAGCCTGTGCGAGCTTGGACACGTTACACATCTTTAGTGTGGACGTCTATTTCCTAGTTTTATTATTAGTAGTAGTATTTTTTCTGATATCTTATCTATTGCTACTGTGATATGTTATTATTCATTTAATCCTTTGAATGAAGATTTCTTATATTTTTGTATCCAATTATAGTAATCACCTGAAACAGTCAAATGGAAATTCAGTGCAAATGGTTGGATGTAAAAACTTTAAATGAATATCAAGCATTATATTTGTATGAAAATTTGTATTGTGTGAATTTTTTTAATCAATCAATCAATCAATCATTGGGGGCATACGCCGGGGGGCGCGTCGCCTCGCCCACCCTACGACGCCACTCCCGGGGGTCACCACGCGCGAGTTCCCATGCAGGCTCCTTTCCTATACCAAGCAGCTCTCGACAAGAAACATCAACTTGCCCCAGCCACGAGCCTTGTGGGCGCCCCCTTGGCCTCCTCCACGCCGGATTGTCTCTTACAGATACAACCCGATGGGAAGATCGGTTTCAGGGTAGCGTGCCACATGCCCATATAGCCGAAGTTGGCGCTGACGGACTATGCAGGTAATAGGCCTCGATTCAGTCTCACGGTGCAATCGCTGATTTGACACGTAATCATCCCAGCGATACCCCATGATTCTGCGAAGACACTTATTACCAAAGGCATTGATTCGTCTCTTCAAGTCACTATTTAGTGTCCATGTCTCACAACCATAGAGTAAGACAGGGATCACAAGCGACTTGAAGATCCGGATCTTTGTCCTTCTGCACAGGTACCGACAACGCCAAATACTCCCGCTGAGCGAGTCCATAACACCGTGGGCTATGCCAATCCGCCGTAAGACTTCTTGACGTGACCCGCCGTCATTATGGACTGCGCTACCAAGGTATGTAAAACTTTCCAAGATCTCAATGTCCTCGCCACACGCATGAACAGACTGTACTGCTTCATCTAGTAAGTCTCCAAACACCTGGACCTTGGTCTTGAGCCAGGAGACCTCAAGCCCCAAAGGCTTTGCCACCTCGTGCAGCGCCTCGAGAGCCATCACCAGGACCTCCAGCGACTCAACAAAGATTACTGCATCATCGGCAAAAACAAGATCAGTGATCTTGGTGTTGCCGACGGATGCTCCACAATCACTTTGATCTACAACCTTGTCCAATACCCAGTCCATACAAGCGTTGAAAAGTGATGGGGCAAGGACGCACCCTTGCCTCACTCCTGTAATCACAGGAAAGAAGCTGGATACACCTGCCCCACACTTCACAGCACTCTCAGTCCCAGAATACAGACCAGTTATCAAACCAATAGTCCTTGCAGGAATCCCCCGAAGTCGCAGAAGATCCCAGAGTGACTCACGATGCACTGAGTCAAACGCCTTCTTGAGATCAACATAGGCTGCAAGCATCCCCTGTCGAAACTCACGTCGGCGTTCCACCAGGACACGAAGCGCTAGGATACGGTCCGTTGTTGACTTACCAGGCGTGAACCCAGAGTGCTGAGGTCTCTGATGCTTCACCAGATGACTGCGAATTCGTGTCAGCAATAGATGGGCAAGCACCTTGCCTGGTACGCTGAGCAGTGTAATACCGCGGTAATTGTTGCAGTCCTGACGGTCCCCTTTCCCTTTCCAGATAGGGACGACCAGCCCCCTTTTCCAGTCAGGAGGAATGGTACCTGATTGCCACACGGCAGTCAGGACAGCATGCAACCCGCGGATCATGGCCTCATCCCCAGCTTTGAGGAGCTCCGCACTGATATTACAAACACCAGCTGCCTTTCCACCCCTCAACTTTGCTACAGCCTCTCTGACTTCGTCAAGAGAGGGTGCGGTTTCGTCAATGGGAGGATCGGCATCCACTGCCTGTAACCCAGTGGTGTGAAGCTGCTCAGTTGGAGGGTTCACCGTGAACAACTGCCCAAAGTACTCAGCCCAACGAGCCATCTGCCCATCCATGTCCGACACGAGGCGCCCATCTGCTGTTCGAATAGCACTCGCCCGAGAAGGAGACTTGGAACGGAGCTTCTTCAGGGCTCGGTAGGCGGGTCGGAGGTCATTAGCGTTCAAATGACCCTCGACATCCTCAGCGAGACTCCTGACATACCTCTCCTTGTCTCTCCTCAGGAGGGTTCTAGTCCGGCGTGACAGAGCCCTAAGCTGGTCCCGGTTCCCAGCCAGCCTGGCAGCGCGACTCTCCTCGATTTTCTCCAGCGTCTCCGTAGAGACAAACCACGCCTTGACCTCGGGCGCTCCCCAATACACTCCTTGGCAGCCTGTAGAGTTTCACGTTTGAAGGTATCCCACAGTTCTACAGGATCCCCGAGAGCACCGAGCACATCAAACCGATTTGAGACTGCCACCGCATACTCATGAGCACATGTCAAGTCCTTCAGTTTCTCAAGATGAAACACAGTATGGTTACCTCTTGAGATTCTTCTGGACTTGACATGAAGCTTAAGTGTAGCAACAACAACTCTGTGATCTGTTCCAAAGAACTCAGCACTCCGGTAAACCCTGCAGTTCTGGAGGATCCTTCAACGAGTACTAACGAGGATGTGGTCGATCTCCTTAGCTACCCCTCCGGCATTACTATACCATGTCCAGCGGTGCAGCTCTGGTCTCTGATACCAAGAACCTGCAATTCTCAACCTTCTGGACCTTGCAAAGTTCAGAAGCAGAGAACTGTTGGTGTTCTTATTGCTTTTAATGTTTATGGACAAATATTGTTCATTACGTGTGGAATGTTTGAAAAATGGTGCAGAAATTATTAGTTAAAAATAAAAGAATAAATAACGGAAACAATTGAATAAATTAAAGCTGTTATTCTTTTATATATGTACTTTTGTGAAACGCGCAAAAACTGGGTCAAAAAGAAAAGCGAAAAAAGAAACACACAAAATTGTATCTATATATATTCTATAGTCATATAGACTTTCCTATTTGCCTGATATGAAGAAAAAAAATTTTAATACTATATTATTTATTTTTAATACATGGAATACACTTTTAAAACCTACATAAATAAAGGGTCACAGGGGCACCGGGAATTTAATTTAAAACCAGACGCCCAAAAACACTAAAAATTTAACCGGGGTATGCAGCACGCTTACGTATTACAAAAGTCTTTCTGGATCTTCATGCAGGTATTATTGTCGGCTTTTCATAAGAGTCTGTGTGAAAATTATATTCCTTCGATTTTTGTGTATTTTCGTAATGTATTCTTTTCAAAAAAAAAGTTTGTTTTTTTGTAAATATAAGAAAAAAAATACACAAATCCCAGTTTTAAAATATTCGTCCCTGTGGGTAATTTTCCCCGGGACAACATAAAATCTCGACGAAAAAAGATAAATCGCTCGCCCCCATCGAGTGAGTAAATAAATCACGTGAATTACTTTAAACCCCAAAAGACCCCGAAGCCCTTTTGAGACCATTTCATAAGCCAAAACCTTCCTCTTACCTTCAAAAACCATCTTACTACAAACAGCTGGTATTTTTCTCTCTCTCTCCCCTCTCTCTCCCCTTCTCTCTCTCCTCTCTCCTTTTCTCTCTCTCTCTCTTTTCTCTCTCTCTCCTCTCTCTCTCTCTCTCTCTCTTTTCTCTCTCTCCCCTCCCTCCTCTCTCCCCCTCTCTCTCTCCTCTCCCTCTTCCCCTCTCTCTCTCTCTCTCCCCTCCTCCCCCTCTCCCCTCTCTTTTCTCTCTCCCCTCTCCTCTCCTCTCTCTAAACTCTCTCTCTCTCTCTTCAAATTTTCCTTTTCTCTCCCGGGGGGGGCCCCCTTTTAAACCGGGAAACCCCCCGGGGCCCCCTTTTTTAAAATAAATTTTGGGCCCTCTTTTCCCCCCCTTCCCCCCTTTTCCCCTTCCGTCCCCTTCTCCCCCCCCCTCCCCTCTCCTTCCTTTTTTTCCCCGGGGTTTAAAAAGATTTTCCTTTTTGGGGTTGGGAAGGGAAAAGGGGGGGGAAGGGAAGGGGGAAAGGAAGGGAAAGGAGGAGGGAAAAAAGGAAAAAAAGGGGAAAATCCATTTATTGGGGGGGGTTTTTTGTTTGGAACCCCAATTTTTTTTCGTTGTTTTTGAAAATTTTTTCAAAACCCTTTCCAAAAAAAAAAAAAAATTTTTTTTTTTATGTTTTTTTTTTTTGAAAATTTTTTTTTTTACTTTTTTTGCATAGGTTCATTTTTTGTGGTGGTTTTTTTTACGTTTTTTTATTTCAAAACCCACAATTTTCTCCTCCTCCTCGTTTTTTCTCTCTCCAGCTCTCCCCTTTTTCTCTCTCTCCTTTTCTCCTCTTTTCCTCCTCTCCCTCCTCTCTCTACCCCCCTCTCGCCCTTCCCCCTTTTTCCCCCCCTTTTCTCTCTCTCTCCCCTCGTTTTTTTCTCTCCCCTCTCCCCGCCCCCCTCTCTCTCCTCTCTCTCTCTCTTAAAACCCTTTTATTCTTCCCCTTTTTAACGTTTTAAAAACCAAAGGAAAAAAGGGGAAAAAACAGGCCCCAAAAATACATATAAATCATGGATAATGATAATTAAATACATACCTAAAAGATCCCTTTTAGTAATTTTTTCCCTTTTTTGCAATTACCCCAAAGGAAAGGAAAAGGGGCTAAGGGGCCCCCGGATAGGTTTTATTCAGAAAGACCACTTTCATCAGTTGACGAAAATTGTGGATTATATTATAGTAAACACACCTCGTGTAATCTTCAGGTGTGGGTGTGGGTGTGTGGGTGTGGGTGTTGATGTGGGTGTTGGTGTGGGGTGTGTGGGTGTGGGTGTTTGGGTGTAGGTGTTGTTGTGGGTGTTGGTGTGGGTGGGATCATGGGAGGTGTGTATTATCGGAATCTTTAGTGATTCTCTTACTTATCTGCCTACCAATTCTTTCTTTTTTTCTTCTAGCTTATTTGTTTGATATTGTATTTTTTCTTGTTTGTTTATGTTTGTGTCTCTGCATGCTTGGGTGCTGTAGTTTGTCTTGTTTGTATTGTCTTATTGTTTTGATTGTTATGTGTGTTCTTTTCTTTGTGTGTGTATTTACCTATTTGTGTATTACCTATTATTACACACCTCGTGTAATCTTCAGGTGTGTGTGTGCGTGTGCGTGTGCGTGTGCGTGCGCGTGCGCGTGTGCGTGCGCGTGCGCGTGTGCTTGCGTGTGCGTGTGTGTGTGTTCATCTAGTTGTATTTTACAGGGTCAGAGCAATGCTCGTTTTGGCCCCTCTCCTTTCATATTTTTATCATTCATCCAAAGGGGTGTTTGTGTTGGCCGAAGCCAGACCCCGGGAGCAGGTCACAACCCCGGCTAACACCGGTACCCATTCACTGCTGGGTGGTGGGTTTTATTTTTTTTTTCGGGGGTGTTATTATGGAACCATACTCTACTTATTCTGCCTGCATTCTTCTTTTTTCTCTAGCTGTATTTGTTGATTTGTTTTTTGGCTGTGTTTGTTTATGTTTGTGTCTCCTCCATCTTGGGTGCTATCATATTGTCTTTTGTCTTGCTTTTTGTTTTATTGTTAGTCTCTTCTCTCCTTCTCTTCTTTGCGTGTATTTCCTCATCCTCTTCTATTCCTATTCTTACACACTCTGTAATCTCATCTGTCTCTGCTTCTTCTGTCTTCGTCCGTCTCTTCTGCGCTTCCTTCATCTCTTCGTTGGTCTGCTTTCATCCTAGTCTGTTCTTTTCAGGTCTACAATGCCTCGTCTCCCCTCTCCTTCTCCTACTTCTTCTATCTTCATCTCTAAGTCTTTGTGTTCCGAAGCCAGCTCCCCCCAGAGCCATGTCACAAACCCCGTCTACCCCGTTACCCATGTCACCTTTCTCTGGGTCGGGCTCTTTTTTATCAACCCATCTTTTTCCGCTCCCCCGATCTTCTGCTGTCTCCTGTGTGTGTGTCTGTGCTGTGTTCTCTCTCTCTGGCTTCCCCTACTCTCTCTCCCCTCTCTCTCCCTCTTCTCTCTCTCTCTC
>JACEEZ010009803.1:190729-200729 GCA_016584305.1 Chionoecetes opilio | reverse complement strand
TTGGTATTCACCACATCCTTACACCACACTTCACCACACTACTAAAAGAAAAACCTCACTTGTTCACTTGCCTCAATAATACTCTTAACTATACCACCATAACGACTCTAACTATGTCATTGCTTGTTTGGAGGCAATATGCTGTTAAGGACTGGATTGGGATTGAAGGACAAGGATTGTTAAGGACTTAACAAAGAAGCTTTATGTATCTCATCCCTGGTCGTAAAGAAGGAACGAAACATTTTTTGTCCAATAAACGAAATCCAATAGCAATGCATTCTTCAGAAGTTGATGAGGTTTACGCCGAGCATATTGTGGAGAAAAAATTGAGAGATTTATGACTGTTTTTGGTTCTCTCTCTCTCTCTCTCTCTCTCTCTCTCTCTCTCTCTCTCTCTCTCTCCTCTCTCTCTCTCTCCTCTCTCTCTCTCTCTCTCTCTCTCTCTCTCTCTCTCTCTCTCTCTCTCTCTCTCTCTCTCTCTCTCTCTCTCTCTCTCTCTCTCTCTCTCTCTCTCTCTCTCTCTCTCTCTCTCTCTCTCTCTCTCTCTCTCATGCATTCTTTCTCCAGTCATTCATACAACATGCATAAATATCCAAACAAAGTAGAAATATAGCCAAAATACATTATACGACATATTGTATTAAGTACAATAAAGCATAAAAATAGTATATGCAAAACACACAGACAGGACATATGTACCAAAACACTTGCATATGACAAATACACAAAGAAAGTTGCGATAAATGTAAATAAACATTTAAATACGCAAATCACACACTTCACTTTATCTTTTTCAATACCTTCCCCCCCTTGATCCATAAGTCAACACAAGAATTCCGCCAACAAAGGAAGCAAAGAGTTTAAAAGTGGTGTTAGTGGATCGAACGGAAGACTTATCGTGTTGTACAATTTTCACACACGCAAGACATTTTAATCCTTACTGGGACATTTTACGAGAATTAACTACTTAGTCAGCTACTTTTTCTATCATTACCTTACTCTTCATTCTGCTTTGCTTTTTGAGGTGCTTTAACCTGCTTTCTTAATAGGGGCAATGCAAACATTTACGTCAATCATTCCAACACTATTATTTCTTTACCATTTGTTTTGTTGTCCAAGCTCGCTTCGCTCGCTTGGACACCTATTTCAGCCGAAATCAGGTTTCATATAAGCTTGTAAAATGTTTCCGCTTCTTCTTCTTCTTGTGACTATTTTTGTGGGGAGCGGGTATACAGGCGCAAAGGAAGAAATTTGACGCAAAAAGTTATATTTCGTCTCTTAACTCATGGTCCAAGCGAGCGAAGCGAGCTTTTACCATTTATGCTAAAATTCGTAATATATTGTGCCTGGAGACCTTACTGCGAAAAGTACTGCATTAGTGCAATGAAAATAAAATGTGTTCGTAAGCCTCCCAACAACAGTGTCTGTTGTCATATAGTATGGTATCGGTGAGCGTCGCCGCTCACTATACCACCACCACCACCACACCACCACCACCACACCACCAACACCACCACCACCACCCCCACACCACCACAACACCACCACACCACCACACCACTACCACCACCACACCACCACGACACCACCAACACCACACCACCACCACCACTACACCACACCACCACCACCTCTAGCACCACCACCTCCACCACACCACCACCACCACCACCTCTCCCACCACCACCACCACCACCACCACCTCTCCCACCACCACCACCACCTCTCCCACCACCACCACCACCTCTACCACCACCACCATCTCTACCACCACCATCTCTACCACCACCACCACCACCACCACCACACCACACCACCACCACCTCTACCACCACCACACCACCACCACCACATCACCACCACCACACCACCACCACCACCGTGCACCACCACCACACCACCACCACCACCACACCACCACATCACCACCACCACCACCACCACCATACCACCACCACCACACCACCACCACACCACCACCCACACACCACACCACCACCACCACCTCCACACCACACCACACCACACCACACCACCACACCACACCACCACACCACCACACCACCACCACCACACACCACCACCACACCACACCACACCATCACCACGACCACCCACCACACCAACCACCACCACCACCACACCACCACCACACCATACCACCTCCACCACACACCACGACCACACCACACCACACCACCACCACATCACCACACCACCACCACCCCAACCACCACCACCTATACCACCTCCACCACATACACACCACAACCACCACCACCACACACCACCACACCACACCCAATCACCATCACCTCCACCACTCACCAACCATTAACACCATTACCACCACCACCACTACCACCACCACAACCACAAACCAACACCACCACACACCACCACCACAACACCACCACCACCGACCACCACCACCACCATCACCACCACCACCACCACACCACCACCACCACCACCACCACACACCATCACCACTCACCACACCACCCACCATCCCACCTCACCACAACCACCACACCACCACCACCACCACCATACCACCACACCACCACCACCACCACCACCACCACCACCACCACCACCACCATCACCACCACTGTAGTGCCGGAAAATTCCAGGAGTGTGATGGAAATTTCCATCACACGATTTCCGAGTTACATGTCTATGAAAGGAAAGAGAAGCTTTCAATAACCATAGGTTTAGTCTAGACTAAGTGTTGCCTAAATCCAGTGTATAGGGGAACAGGATATTTATTAGAATAAGGCCATTAAAATTATTTAATTTCTCGTATTATCTATTTTTCATTCGTATGCTTCTCTCTCTCTCTCTCTTGCATTCCTATCTCCCCCCCTCCATCCTCCTTCTTCCCCCCCCAAACGCCAGAGCCACAAGGTATAATATGTGAGACATTAATTTCGCGATTGCCAATAACTTGTAGAGTCAAAACTTCTTATTCCCCCCTTACCCTCCTGGCAGATCGAATAGCACTCATAGATTCTGAGCATCCTTAAAAAGAGAAAAAATTGTTTTGTTTCGCATATTAATGCATAAATTAGTAGAGTCATTCGTTTAAATTAAGAGTCGGCCAAGATTATATCATGCTTCAAAATACCCTACCACTGTGAAAAGCGTGTTCGTATGGCCGTTCTGGATTAAGTAATACCCTCCCCGTTGATTATATTTATGAATTAAATTTTCCTTCATCAAATTAAGAGAATTGTGTTATAGTTACTCAATTCGTAGGTATATCTGCTTCCCCAGCTAATAAGAAACATTCGACACTTCGGGTCCTCGTTGATGAAGACTCTGGTGAGTATTTGAACACTCGTTAATTCCCGCGGTTTAGCTGTCCTCAGTCCTCTATGAAGAGCCATGCAACGGCATTCGTTTCTTCACCGTCTCCCAGGTAAGGTGTTATCGTTTTTGTCTCTTATACCTTTTTTTTTGTGATGTGATATCTTAACCCGTGTTAGTCTCCTCTCCCCCCCCCCCGTTTCACAAAGATTCGTTTCTTCACTGTCTCCCAGGTACGCGGATAGATTTATCAAGCGGAACACGTGTTTTCCACATGGTCGCGACTCGCAAACAGTTTTCATTACTCCCACATTTTCCCTTCCCTATGTTCTCCATGTATATCTTAGGTGTCTATCTTGTATGTATGTAGATGGTAGGTCTAGGAATATAGTCCAGTTAGGCAGGTTATGCTCTTTAGAAGCTTTCCTCCACTAAATTAAACCATAAATGTACTTAAGTTTTCAACCAGGAATAATTTCTTGTAAAATAAACCTAATGAGGTAAAGTAAAAATTCTTTTTTTCTTGCAAAACCCCAGGTGACTATTCTCTGTTGTGGAAATACTTCCCCACGTTCCCGAGAGAGTTTCAGACTTACTCGGTATACTAATAGTATCCCCACGACTACCGTAATCCTTATATATTAAATCATGTTCAAGGGGTAGACCATAGGAATACCCGCTTGAACTGGTGGCAGCAATTCCCTACTAAATTAAGTTCATTCCAATTCAGTTGTAACGAGAAGAATTTATCCGTCAGTAGAGATTAACAATTAATAATCCAAATTCATATAAGCAGTTCAAATCAGAGAGAAATAAGCAAAGAAAATTAGGGGGAAAACCATGGCATCACGCTGGTGACTTAAGCGGAGGAATATTATTTCCTACAAATAACAGCACCAGAATCTCACTTTGGGAAAGTAGCTAAATAGAGTAAAAAAAATCAGGAAGTATGTACAAAGTCTCATTGGTAGGACACAGTCAACTTCCCCAATCATTCGATGTCCCAGGAACTGAAATTAGTATTTTCAGAGCTTCAGGAGGAAGGGCAAATTCCTTTTTCTCAGATGAGAGACTGGGATGGCCACATGATCTGTGCATTTTGTGGTTAGGTAGCAACGATATTGCCGATGGCATAGATCCCGGTTCTCTTGCTGACACTATCAAGGAAATTACGCGCACAATAGAGGAATTTTGAGGCGGTAGTGTGCATCTGCTTAATAGAACCACGCATTTATTCAGAAAGAGGACCCATTAGCACGGATGATTATAAAAAGGTTCAAAATTCAATAAATAAGAGAATAAAGAACTCAAGGAACAACCAAATTATTCATTTTAATACTTCACTATACGTAAACACCTTGGCATCCGACGGTGTTCATTGGATAAATGAGGGAAGAAATAAAGTAAATAACAAGCTCATAACAGTAATCAGGGGTCATCTGGAGATGAATGAACCAGAAACGGCGGAGAACCACCCTTATTAGTCACGGGAAACCCGAGTGTCCTTGTGTTGGCCGACGGAACATGAGAATCAAGTCTCTACCCGCGTCTATAAGAAGTTTTTCTCCAACGTAATCATGAGTTGGGAACAAGGCATGTTTTCCAGTGTAAAAACGGAGGAGGAGGATGAAGATGGAAACAGAGTGACACAGTTAGAAAATTTAGTGGAGGAATTAAGGGCACAGTTGAATCAAACCAACCCTTTCCATACCCCTCAATTATCCATAGATAACAAAAAAAAGGGACTCACAAGACCTCGAGATATCCCAATATTAGAGTTACATCAATTACAAGGCCTTGACGCAACGGCCCGCCTCCAAATGTTCTTTGAATTAATAGAACAATGTAGCTCGGACGACACGACGCGCATCCAAATTGCAAAAGGAAGAGTGAGCTCAGAACTCTCAATCTTAATTCACAATTATCAAACGAACCATAAAGTAGAAACATGGGCGGCACTTAGAAATCTTTTCGAGACCGAATTCGCCATCGAAGTGAGTGTTGATAGAGCCTGGCAGGAATTGGAGGCAATGCATTATGACTGGGGGGAATCTCCTCAAGCTTTCACCCATCGTTTCATCTGTCAACATGCGGTAATTGCGACGAAATTTCCAAACGAGAAATTCCCAAACCGTGATAAGACCATAAAAAGGAAACTATGGTACGGTCTACCAGTCCCGTCACGAGAGAAACATGAAGGATATCCCCTAAAAAAATTCTTAGAACGTCTCGAACACGAACGCCAACTACTCGAAGAAAGACCCATTCCAAGGATTAACATGATCCCAACACCGAAGAGAGAAGGAAAGGGATTAGACGGGAAAGGAAGCGATAGGTACACACGCTCCCCAAACCCCGAGACCACCAAAGACGAAGTGGAGGAACTAAAACAACAAGTCCGAGAACTTAAGGCCCATTTAGCCCAAAAGAAAACAGAAAAAACACCCCCCCACACGGGTCCTTCACAAATTAAAACACCCACTCGCAAGTACTGCGCTTATTGTCAGACACAAACACATAACCTTCCAGAATGTTGGAGAAAACCTCCATTAGGTCATTGTTTCGACTGTCGCAAACCCGGTTGCCGGAGGGGAAATCGAAATTGTCCTGGACGTGCCCAGGCAAGTAACACTCAAAATCCGAGTCAAACCCAAAACTCAAGACAATTATCATGACTAGACGGTGACGATATTTCACCCACTATCTATGTAAATATTAACGGGAAAATAGTAGAAGCTATAGTAGACATAGGGAGTGGTTATACTTTAATCAAAGAATGTACCGCCAAACGATCAGAGGGGAAATAAACTTACGACGGAACCTTCCTCAACTTGTGAGAATCACAGACACCCCGTTGAAAATTCTCGGTATGATATAGGCAGAAATCGAAATCGGTGACGGACAAAGGTTTAAAAAATGGTTCCTCGTTATTCCAGACTCTTATCTCAACGGTGATGTGCTTCTTGGTTGTGACATTCTCACAAAGGCCACCCTCACCTGGGATGGGAAAAGTAGAGCGATGCGCTGGGGTGACACCCCCCATACCGTTAATCACCTTCGCCTGAAAAGAAACAAAATCAAAAGGATACACCGAAATCCTGTGGAACTCGCGAGCCCGCCACGGAAATCTTCACAAATAAACCTTCTCAATCCGGTGAAAGTAAACCCTTACTACTCCCTGTTTATGCCGGTACACGTAAACGAGATCCCAGGTTCTGACCTACTTGTCTATCCTCAGGAAAAAGTTAGCAAAACTAGTCACCCCTACTTAGTACAAGTGACATCAGAAAGTTCTATCTACGTCCCCTTCACAAATAATACCAAGAAGGTAAAGTTTTTTTTCAAAGGTACTATACTCAGGTCATACGACAAAGTAGAAATTCCTCCAGCGAAAATAATCAATTCCATTCATGAAATACACAATGACTTAATACCGGGAAACGATAAAGCACAGCCAAAAGGATCCCGAACCCAAAGGCTGAAAGAATTAATCAAGGGACAAAAATGGAAACACTTGACAGCTTCAGAACAACAAGAGTTACAAGAAGTAATTCTAGAGAATTATCCGCTTTTCATCTTAGACCAAAATGAATTAGGACTCATAAGTGGTCCTCCGGTTCATATAAAGGTGGATGACCCTCAACCCAGTCGAGGACCTACGTACCGTTATCCCGAGAAAGCCAAGGAGCTAATTTCACATATGCTTCAAGACATGGAAGACAGAAATATCATAGAACGGTCCACGGCCGCATGGTTATCACCGATCATCTTGGTAAATAAACCGGATGGTAGTAAGAGAATGTGTTTAGACTATCGACACATAAATAAACATCTCGCCACAGATATCTATCCTCTTCCAAGATTAGAAGAATTGGTAGAACAAGCCGTGGGTCAAAAATATTATGTTACCCTCGACATGCGCAAGGCCTACTTCCAGATATTACTCGATGACGAAAGCCGTGATCTCACCACCTTCAGCGATGGTGTCACCCTATATCGTTTTCGACGCCTACCGTTCGGACTAAACTGCTCACCCGCTATATTTTCCCGGCGGATGGCTTCAGTATTAACTCCCCTCCTTCAGAAGGGGTGGGTAAAAAACTACCTAGACGACTTAATTCTATGGGCTCCTACGTTCCCTCTTCTTTCGGAGCGCCTTAATCAGCTCTTCGAACTCCTCACCACGAATGGGGTGAAACTTAACCTCAGTAAATGTACTTTCGGACTAAAAGAAGTCACTTTTCTAGGTCATCGAATCTCAGCAGAAGGAAGTAAGCCGGATTTGAAAAATGTGGAAGCAGTATCAAAAATGAAAGCTCCCAAAACGGTCAAGGAGGTCCGACGTTTCTTAGGGATGTGTGGTTTCTATAGGAAACATGTTCCCTCATTTGCGAACGTTGCTGCTCCACTTACTAACTTAACTAGAGCTCACGTCATTTTCGCCTGGACGAATGAATGCCAACACGCGTTCGTACATCTCAAAGCGTGTCTGATTAACGCGCCGGTCCTGGTTAGGGCGCAAATACATGAACCTTTCATCCTTACGACGGACGCGAGTAACACGCACGTCGGAGGCGTCCTAAGTCAAATTCAATCAAATGGTTCAAACTGCCCCATAGGGTATTTTTTCAAAAAAAATAATTCTTGCGAGACCCGTTACTCCGCTACCGATAAAGAAGCGTTGGCAATAGTTCTCACCTGTAGGAATTTCCATCATTATCTCTGGCGTTCGAAATTCTCGATCGTCACGGATCACCAACCTCTCACCAGTATATTTAAAAGAAAAACTATATCTCCCCGGATGACCAGATGGTTCTTAGAAATGCGCGAATATAACTATGTGGTTAAATGCCTGAAAGGTAAAGATAATTTCGTCGCCGATCATCTGTCACGCCGTTGGGGTGATAACCCGTCGGCCCGAGACTACTTGGCTAGGACTAAATCAACAACAATTCATACTACGACAACGGGAAGAACCCGTGTGGAAAGAATTAGTGGAATATCTGGAGGGAGGTAGAGTTCCTACGAAACGCATACCGAAAGCCACTTTAGATCAATTTACAGTAATAAATGACATACTGTACTATGTCCGAGAAAAAACAGATGGAAGCCTACAATATGTCCTCATAATTCCTCGTAGTATGACTATCCCCGCTCTCCAACATGCGCATGAATTATCAGGTAACTTAGGACAAAAGAAAACTATTAAGAAGGCCGAGGAACTATACTATTGGACAAATCTGAAAGTAGAGGTGTGTGAATATGTCAAGAATTGTGTAACTTGTCAAAGATTTAAAGGGAATAACGGGTTACAACAACCCTGGAAGGAACTACCACCAGTGTCTAAACCATTAGAGAGGATAGGGATAGATCTCACTGATATGGTAGCCGGAGCACAAGGTTACCGCTATGTTATGACGGTAGTCGACCATTACAGTAGGTTTCTTAGGTTTTTCCCCCTTAAGACCAAACACACTACACACATAATAAAGACCATGTGGCAGTACCTGGCCGACTATGGGGCACCCCACAACATCGTCCTGGACAACGGAGGAAAATTCACCAGCAAGGAGTTCCAGCAGTTCTGCACACGACACCAGATCACTCTCTGTTATACGACCCCCTACCACCCTCAAGGAAACTCAGTGACCGAAAGGATGCACAGGACTCTTAAGTCAGTCCTCTCGACCCTGTGTCAAGGTCACCCTCTTCGCTGGCCCACGTTGTTGCAGCCGTGCCAAATCACCATGAATCAAGCGGTACACACCTCAACTGGACAACAACCCTATTTCGCTTTCTTCTTTCGCCATGCCCCCAGGCTAGCTGGGACATCCTTACCCGGCGTTGAGAGAGAACAAGACGACATGAACGTGGCCTACGCCCTAATCCGGGAGACGCATCAGAAAATGTCGCGTCGGTACAGAGACGTCGCCAACCGAAAGCGGAAAAATCAAGTGGTGGAGGTGGGAGCACTGGTATGGGTCAGGAAAGAGACCACCATACCAGGCACATGCCGTAAACTAAATGTGAAATGGGATGGGATCTGGGATGGGTGGAGGTACGTTTGAGTGGCAGTGTATATGTGTTGAAATTTTTTTTCACGGGAAAGGAAGTGCAACGGGCCGCCGAGCAAGTGAAGCCCTATCACGACGGTGAAGAGTGGTTAGTAAAACCGATGGAAAGTGTCTTACAACCCAATCCGGTGGATGAACAATTAGCCCCTCGTATAAGGAGACCTCCTAGAAGGCTCATCGAGGAAGACTGAGTGAAATTTTAGGTTAAGATGTGTTAGGAGTAGATACTGAGTCACGGAGGTGTGTGTGTGTCGGACTAGATAAAACAATTTGGTCTAGGAGATCTCTCATTTCTAGAATTCGGAGTATCTATTTTTCACGGGCTCAGCCTGGTTCAGTGAGAGGAGTATTTTAATTCGAGATAGTAGTACTGCTACTCAACCACAGTCAACCAGCTTGCGGTGTAGCGGATATTTCAGGACTTGTTAGGCTCTCGTTATCTAACCATGAGTGTAGCCGGCGTGCGCCTCTGGGACGTTCCTAGTGACGAGAATACGGGTACTGAGTCAGGGTTTGACGACCACGTTACTACCCAGGTAAGAGGTTGATTGGGATACTTTCTTCTCAGTGGATTATTCGTGTAGTTTATGCACATTCCGGTATCCCCATGAGGT
>JACEEZ010009803.1:165729-185729 GCA_016584305.1 Chionoecetes opilio | reverse complement strand
GGGTTTTCTGTTTCCCGTTCGGTGGGGCAATTTGGAGGACCCACGCTTGGCAAAGGGCCTTTTTCAGGAAGAAAAGGGAAAAAAAATTTTTTTTTGGGAAAAGGGGCCCAAGGCGGGGGGGAAAAAATGGGGGTTCGGGGGGGGGGTTGGTTTTTTGGGAAAACGAGGGGAAAGGGGGGGAAGGGAAAAAATACATTTGGAAGGGGGGGGGGAAAAAAAAAGAAAAAATTTTTCCGGGGGGGGGTAAAGGGGAAAAAGGAAAGTAAAAAACCCCCAAATTGGGGGGCCAAAAGGGGGAAAACAAAGGAGGGAAAGGGGGAAAACCCTTTTTTAAAAACCATTTTGCCCGGGGTTTTGGCGGGGGTGTGGGGGGAAGGGGGGTTTCCCAAAAAGGTGGGGGAAAGGGGTTTTCCTTTGAAAAAGGGGGGGGAAAAATTTTAAAGTTTCCCCTGATTGATTTTTAGGAACGAGGGGCGGGGGGGAATGGGGGGGGAAGGGGGGGGGGGGGAAAGGGCGGGGTTTTGGGAAAACTGCGTCTTTCCTCAAAACCCCAGGGGGGGGGGAAAAGAAAAAATTAAAATTTTTTAATGGGGAAAAAGTCGTGGGTGTTTTCTATGGTTGGGGGGGCATGGGTTTTTGGGGTTTCCCATGGTTTTTGGGGGCCGTGGAAAAAGGAAATTTTTTGGGTTTTTCCCTTTTTTTCAAAAAAGGGGGGTTTTTTTTGAGGGGTTGGGTTTAACACACCAGTTTGTTTTTTAGCCCTCTATAATGGAGTGGGAAAATTAAATTATGAGGGAAAGGAAAAGTTTGTACTTTTTTTTGGGGGTTGGGGTCGGGGTTTGGGGGGGTTTGGGTTAAAACCAATTTTGGTTTCCCTTAAATTTTTCTTCCCTCAGTTTTGTCCAAAAATTTAAGTTGTTCCCTGAAATCAGTCCTTTTCTCGGCCCATTAGGAGGGGTTTGTTGGGGGAAAGGGTTGGGTTTTTTGGGTTTTGGAAATTGGTTGGTTTTGGTGGTTGGGGGGGTTAGGTTTGGGGGGGAAAAATTTTTTCCCGTTTTTTTGGGTGGAGGGGGAAAGAAGCGGGGGTTGGGGTGGAGAAAAATTTGGGGGGTGAAAAATATATTTTTAGGGTTGGGGGGGGGGGAGTGTTTTTTTTTTTTGTGTTTTTGTGTAATTTTGCGTTCGGGGTTTATGGTTTTTTTCGGAAAATATCAACCATTTTCCCTTTTTTCCCACCCTTTTCCCCCGGATTTTCCTTTCCCCCTTTTTTGTTTTTTTTTTTTAAAATTATTTTTTTTTTATTGTTGTTACCTTTTTTTCCCCCTTTTTTCCCCGAGTTAATTTTCCCAAAAATTTTTTAATTCCTTTTTTCCTTCATTTTTTAAATTTACTTCTACCCCCTTTTCTTCTTTTTTCCTTCCCCGTTCTGCGTTCGTTCCTTTTTTCCCTTGTTTTCCTTCTCCTTCCTCTTCTCTCGTTTGGGGGGGGGGTTTTTTTTTTCCCCCTTTTTAATTTTTGGTTTTCCTCTTCTTTTTAAAGCCTTTTTTTCCCTTTATTTTTTTTTTGGGGGGGGTTGGGGGGGTTTTTCCTTGGGGAAAACCCTTTTTTGGTTTTGGGGGGAAAGGGGGGGGTTTTTTTTTTTTTCTGAATTTCTTTTCCCTACTTTTTCCCCTTTTCCCTCTCTCTTCTCTCTCTTTTTCTCTTTCTCTCCCCTCTTTTCCTCTCCCCCTCCCCTCTCTCCCTCTCCTCTCTCTCTCTTTTCCTCTTCCTCCCCCCTTTTCCTTTTTTTTCTTTTTTCCTTTCTTCCCCCTTTTCTCCTTTTTTTTCTTTTTGGGGCTTCTTTTTTTTTTCCCCTCCTTCCAAAAATCTCCCTCTCTTCCTTCTCTTATCCTCTTTCAAAATTTTTTCTCTTTTTTTTTTTTTTTTTGTTTTTTTTTTTCTTCTTCTTTTTTTTCTTTCCTCTTTTCTTTTTTTCCCTTTTTTCTTTTTTTTTTTTTTTTCCTTTCTTCCGTGTGGGGTATTTTGGGGGTTGCTTTTTTTTCTTTTGGTTTCGTTGGAAAATTGGGGCCCCCTTTTTTTTTGTTTTTTTTTTTTTGGGGTTTGGGGTTTTGGGGGGTTTTGTTTTTTTTTCGGGGGGCCGGGAGTCCGGGGTTTGGGGTTTGTCTTTTTGTCGGTTTGTTTTGGGTTTTTGTTGGTTTTGGGGGTGGGGGTTTTTGGTTGTGTTGTTGGTTTTTGGTTGTTAGTTTGTGTTTTTGTGTTTGTTTTTGTTGTGGGTGTGGGGGGGTGGTGGTTTGTTGTGGGTTGGTGTGTGTTGTTTGTGTGTGTGTTGTGTGGGTGTTTTGTTTTGTGTGTGTGGGGTGTGGGGTTGTTTGTGTGGGGTGTGTGTGTGTGTGTGTGGTGTGTGTGTGTGTGGTGGTGTGGTGTGGTGTGGTGTGGTTTGTGGTGTGGTGTGGTGTGGTGGGTGTGGGTGGTGTGGTGTGTTTGGTCCCCGTGTGCCGTTTTGTGCTATAGTGGGGGGTACGGGAATAAAAAAGGGAAAAGGGGGGACTTTTAAAAGGAAAAACTTTAAGAGGCCAACCGCTTCCATTTCACTGCACTCACTCCCTTAATTTCCCACTCCCACTCACTCCCCACTAAACCTCACTCACCACTCACTCACTCACTCATTACACTTTAAAGAGGGTCCTCGACCCCCAAGGGTAAAGACGTGAGTTTGAATTTTTAAATAAAAGAACACAATATTCATCTTTTTTGTAGATGACAGAAAAAAATTTAAGTGTTACAAAAAAAAGAAAGTATAAAAAAGGGAATCAATAGTTTTTAAACAAAAGAAAAATAATTGTACAACTTTTCACCGTCAAAAATTTTTGGGAATGTAAAAAAAGTGAATAATAGACACAGTAAAGAATGTTTTAATTAAATCGGAAAATAAAATTTAAATTTTGTGAAGGGAATAAAAAATAGGGCACCTTTACCTCACTCACCTCACGTTTGCACCCCGAGCCAGTTTTGAAATTTTTCAAACCCGAAAAAAATTTCAAGCTCCCAAAAGGGTTTTGGGTTTTTTTTAATTTTTAAGGGTTTTTATTCTTTTAAAAATTTTCACAAAAAAATACGAAGACTCAAAAATAAAAAATGCGAAGAGAAAAGCTGAACATCATTTCCTGACGAACTTTAAAATTTGCAGATTAAAGGGGGAAAAAAAAAAAATGTTTTGCGGGGGAAAGTTATTTTTTGGGGAAGCTATTTGGGGGGGGCCCCCCCCCCAATTTTTTAAAACCCCTTTTTATCTCTTTTTTTTTATTTTCCCTCTTTTCCCCCTCTCTCCCCCTTCTCCTTTTTCTCTCTCTCCTTTTCTCCCCCTCTCTCTCCTCTTTTTTCTCTCTCTCTCTTTCCTTCTCTTCCCCCTCTCTCGCTCTCTCCCCTCTCTCGCTCTCTCCCTCCTCTCTCTCTCTCTCCCTCTCTCTCTCTCTTCTCTCCTTACTCTCTCCCCCGCTCTCCCAAATTAATCATTCAGTTTAAATTTTTTTTTAAACTGGTTTAAATTTAATGAAAAAATTAGGGGGTTTAGAGAGGGGAGAGAGGGGAGAGGAGAGAGAGAGGAGAGGAGAGAGAGAGAAAAGGGGAAAAAAACTCGAAAAGGAAAAGAGAGAGAGGGGAAGGGAAAGGGAAAAAAACGAGAGGGGAGAAAAGGAAAAAGGGAGGGAAAAAAACGAGGGGAGAGAGAGAGGGGAGAGAAAAATAAAAAAAACAATGATGTAAAGGAAAAAAACCATTTTTGGTGGGAACATTAAAGAAGCAAACATTGGATTGTCTTCCCACAAAAAACCCTTTCCCGTTTAGGGCCGTTTTTTCAAAATAGACTATGTTAACCTGGGGACTAAAAATGGCCTTAGACAGAAAATTTCGGGTTTTTTAAAGGGGGGTTTTAGTTCAGATTGGTGAAAAACTAACGAAAATAACTTTGGGAAAAGGGTTTAGACACCCAAAACCCTGCCCAAACTTTCCAAGTCAAAAGGAAATTTTAAATATAACCCCCCGGAAAAATTTTTAAAAAAACTAAAATGTCGCAAAGGGCCCCCCCCAATGGTTAGTCTTAGGTTACCCAAAAAGTCCAGTTTGAAAAATCGGCCGTTTATCAGCGTACCTGTAGTATATACTTTACATTTTTATTAAGTATTTAAGAAAAAAAGTATAGGTAGGTTGATGAAGTAGTGACTGGATGGACGAGACACAGGGAATTTTATAGGGGCAATAAAACATAAAAAAACGTTGTTTTGGGAACAAAAAATTTTTTCATTTTAAATGTAGTCCCTTTTTTTTCTTTTTTAATTTTTTTATTTTAAATATATGTTTTTTCCCATTTTTCTTTTCATGGGGGGGAATACGCCCCTTTAGGCCCCCCTTGCCCCTAATTTTATTTAAAAAAAAAACACAACCCCCCTTTTAAAACAACACCCCACTTTATGTACTAAAGTGTGTCGTTAGTTCGTTTTATTCCCAAAATATTTTCTATTTTATTATTCATCAATTTTTTTTTAAATTTTTTAAACTTTGGGGGGAAATAACCCCCTTAGTACCTGGGGGCCCCCCTATTTTTTTTGGACATAATCAGACCCCCCTTTTTCCCCACAACGCACACCTAATTTAAAACCCTAGTACTTTACCCCTTTCCCTTTCCCCCATAAAAACTCAACAATACACAAAGGGACGAGGGGAAAAACCGACGATAACCCTTATTTTCAGTGTTTTTACCAAGAAACTAAAATAGAACCCCCCTGCCCGTGTATGATGTTTGCGCCTTGGAGTGAAGATGGGCTCCAAGAGCTTTGGAAAAACATATTTTTTGTGTCCCCTTTCAATTATGGAAGGAACATAAGAGAAAAAGAACATAAGAAAATAAGGAAGTAAAAGGGCCCCCCGGGGCCTAAAACATGGTAGTTCATGTCATTTAAACCCAATACCTACACCCAAATTTTTCCCACCCCCAACCCGGGAAACCTATCCAGCTCCCCCTTTTAAAACCTTTCCCCCAAAGACTCCGCACTAACTACCTGCTACGAGACCTTCCCTTATTCACCACCCCCATTTTTGAACCCCGGTTTTTTTCCCCATTTCCTTTCTAAAATTACGCTTTTTCCAAATTTTAATCCGTTATTCTTTTTCTACCCGGGTTAAAAAACCCTTTAAAAACTTTTCCTAAAAAACTCCTTTAGTAAACCCCTTTTTTTCCCCTTAAAAAACCTTTTTCAGATCGCCCTTACCTGCGTCTCCGAGTGAGTGTAATTTTTTAAATTCAATCTCTTCTAATAAATAAAGTTACGAAAATTGTATCATTTTGGTCACCTTCTCTGCCCCCCCTTTTTTTTAAAAACATCCATTTCCCTTTTAAAAGGAGACCAAAACGAAAAATGATAGTCTAGGTGAGGCCCGACTAGAGCCAAAATAAAGCTTTTTGAATAAAATTTCCCCACTTCTACTTTTAAAACTTTTGGGAATGAATCCTAATAATCTATTAGCTCTATTTCTGGCCTCAATACATTGGTTTTCCCAGGGCGGAGGTCTGGGCTCACCCTCACTCCAAGGGTCTTTTTTTACCTTCGATCTTTTCGCGATACATTGCTTATGGGTATCTATTACCAGGGTTTTTTTTTACCAACATTAAAAACGTACATTATCAATATTTAAAAATTTCCCTCTGCCATCTGACTGCCCCCTCGTTAAGTTTATTAAGTCTCTCTGCCAAAAAGTTTTCGTCAGGGTGTGATCCAATAATCCTACTTAACTTAGTATCAAACAGCAAAATTGCTTTATATCATGCTAATCCCAATTTTCCAAGTCGTTTAAAGTAAATCTAAAATAGAATGGGCCCAAAAAAGACCCCTTTTGGAACTCCCCTTTTCACAGTCCCCATTCAGATTTGGAAAACCCTTTAATTTTTAACCCTTTTTTTGGTATTACTTAGCCAAGCTCTTACCAATGAAGAAACCTTCCCCCAAATTTTTTAAACCCTGAGCCCCAAACCCTTTTTAAGAGTCGCTCGTGTGGGGCTTTGGCAAATGCCCTTTCTAAAAATCCAGATATATTATATCATAATCCTTATCATATCTTGCCCTCTCATTTTAAAATTTCCCATAAAAAACCCAAAAAATTGGGGAGGGGCAGACCTACCCCTTTGGGGAAAACCCGTTGGAAAACATTTATCAAACTAGTTTACTAAGTGCTCTGTAATGTTTTTGCAAAATAGATTCCCAAAAATTTACCCTCCCCTGATGTTAGGGCTTAGGGTTTGATAATTTGACTTTAGTCCTCTGTTCCTTCTTTAAATTTTGGGAAAACATTTCCTTTCCTCCCAATAATGGGGACATCGCCCATCTTTAACGATTTCCAAAAAAAGGGCACTAAGATTTACAACAACCTCCTTGCATTCCTTTAATACCTGGGATACACTTCATCTGGGCCTGGCGATTTTTAAAAGTTTTCATTTTTTTATACCCCCCTCCCCCCCATTTCCTAGTTATCACAAAATCTTTTAGTTTCTTTAATTTGCTTCCCTTTTAACATCTGTTTTACTATCAAAAAATCGTCTGTGTATCCTCCTCCGTAAAAAAAACTTTAAAAAAATAAAACATTTAGAACCTACACAACCTATCCGTATTTAAGACCCACCCTGTTTATGACCTTTAAAGGGCCCCAAATAACTCCCCTTTTCTTTGTTTTTTAGACCTGATTTGAACCCCTTTGGGTCCCTTTCGCCTGTTCGGCCCTTTTATTCATAATTTTTCTTTGAACTCGAGTTAATTTCTTCACTGTCCTCGAATCACCCTTTTACGTTCTTTTTTACCCAAACCGCCTTTAACCTTAAATAAATATTTTCCCTTTTTTTGCAATGTTGTGTTTTAACTTGGTGGTAAACCATTTTTGGGTCCCTCTTTTTGGACCTTTTTTCCCATAAGGAATATTTATTTTCTTTTCCCCAATTATATTCCTTAAAAAATGAGGTAAAAATCCTCCCCCAGCTTCCCATCCCCCCTTCCCCTTTAAAACCCCTCTAATTACCTCCCCAGCCCTGACCCAAATTTCCCCCGTTTTAACCCCTCTAATATCTCCTCAGGCCGACCCCACTACCATATCTGAACCCCCCCCCCCCCCGCAATTTCCTCCCGGTTTCCTTCCTAATCCTCAAAAATGGCCTTTTCCCGCTGTCACGCCCTGCCTGGGAAAAAATTTTTCCCCCCCCAACCCCCACCCCCTTATGTAACCTTTTCCCGGGGTCTTCTTAATCCCCATAATTGGCCTTTCTGAAATTTGGTATTCGATGCCTTTTTGCCTTAATTTTCCAAAATTCCCATTTTTTAAACCAAAATTTATCTCATAATGGTCGATATTATTTAAATTTTTCCCCAGACCTCCCCTTTGTAAAAATAAATGTTTTCTATTGTCAGCAATAGATCTATAATATTTTCTCCCCTAGTAGCCCCTTTTTTTCTTTTTTTAGGAAGTTTTCCTGGATTTAAATTTTAACCCAAATTTATCTGCATCCCCTGTCAACCCATGCAAATTCCCCCCTTTTATTCCCAAGATTAAAAACTCCCACCAAGCATAAAACGAATTTTTCGAAGGGGCCCTTTTTTATTTCTTCCCCTATAGGAGCGGGAAACCTCTTTCATAAGTTTTGGGGGGCCATACAATACACCCAAAAACCCTTTCTAAATTCCCCCCGTAACCTTAACCCCTATAGACTCATGGGTTTATCTTTTTTTTAACATTTTTAACCCCAAAACTGCAATGCATCTCTTTCATAAAGCGCCCAAATCCCCCTCCCGTTCCTTTTCTCTGTCCTTGGAAATAACTTATACCCAGCCCAAACTCGCCCTTCCCGGGTCGAATCCTTTCCGGGAATATTTCCCAAACCCCCTTTTTTGTTAAAAAGTATTTTATAAAATCTTACCCTATTATTTATCTCAAAAAAATCTACCTTTTTTTTAAAATTTTCCCACAGTTTTTATAGTAGACCCTTTAAGCAACTCCTCTTTTTTTTTTCAATTTCCCTTTATCTTTAAAAAAAAACCCCTCCTCTCTTTTTCTTTCCCAAAAAAACTTTAGTTCCCTGGGCCCTTTTGAAACTCCCCCTAGTGTGCAAGTTTCCCTTTTCCCCCATTTCCCCCCTGTCTAAACCCGGTTCCCCTATCTTAAAAAAACCTGCAGTGCATTTTACCTCCCTTTCAAAAGGGGTTTAGACAAGATCGAAAACCTTTCCCCTTTAAAAATGCACCCCGTCCCTGCGGTTTGAGGGGTTATGCCCCAAAAAAAAAGGTCCCAGCTGCGGGCAAAAAAGGCCCCCCCAAATTGGGGTTTTCCCATGAAATGCCAGCCGGCAAAACCCCAGCAACAAACCCTGGGGGTAACCCCATGCGTCAACAAAAACGTCTTTTGGGAAAGGGCACCACACACCACAGGGGGCCCCCCCTGTCCCAACTTTACCTACAGCTTCCTTGAAACCCCCGTATAATTCCTAAATTCTTTCACACTCAACATCATTTCCCCCCCGCGCTTTAGGGAGGGCGATACGCTTTTTCCCTTGGTCCCCCATGCACTCAAAAAAAACTTGTTTACTAACAAAAAACCCATCCCCCTTTCCCCGGGTAACTCACCCACTTCATGGCATCCCTTTCTGTCACAGAAAACCCGCGGTCAAGATGCCTAAACCGGGGTGCACCAACAACCAAGATCTTACCTTCGGGTTTAAGTGTATCGTTACCTTCCAACCTCCGTACATCCCCTTGGAAACCCGAGGTACCCGAAATGAGTTCGTGCACACCAAAAAGGTCATTGTTTACCTTTTTTTCCCTTTGAGCGGGGGTCCATGATCAACTACCCTTTCCCAAAAACCAAAACCCCGGTGACTTAAGGAACCCTTTGGGAGTCCGGCTTGAGTTTATATCTCGTGGTACCCCCACAGGGAAAATCACCGCATGTGCCCCTCCCCTCGGTCCACTGGAGCCACCCCCCACACTTAGGAGAACGGGATCTCTATTTTCCCGTTTCTTCACAACCCCTTTTCAATTCGTTCAATTTTAATTTCAAAGCTCCTTTTTTAGGTCCTTTGATCGCCTCCAGAAAAAGTCTTAAACGGGCCCACCCCACCCCTTCCCCTACATCTCCCCCGACCCTTCAAACCCCCCTTAACCTCAGCCCCTTTACTACGACCACACACCACTCTAACCCCCGTACCAACACACCCAAAACCACTTCACTTTCCGCCCCCACAACACTCCCCATCACCCGGGCGTAGCCATTTTTAACCGGGGAGCTAAACCCAAAACCCCCCCTCACTCCACGGAGAGTCAGGGCGGAAACAAAGGTTTCACATCACGATAAATATTAAAACTAGTGTTGCCCATTACTGGGCTGTGGTGTATGTGGGGTATGTGTGTGTGGGGTGGTGTGTGGTATGTTTTTGGGTATGTTGTGTGTGTGTGTGGTTTTGGGGGTTTTTGGTGTTGTTGTGTGTTTTGTGTTGATGTGGGGTGTATGGGTGTGTATTGTGTGGTTGGGTGGTGGTGGGGTGTGTGTGTGGTGTGTGTTTTGGTTTTTGTGGTGTTTGTTTTGGGGTGTGTGTGTGTGTTTTGTGGTTGTGTGGGGCATGTGCATGGTGTGTGTGTATTTGTGTGTGTGTGCGTTGGGGTGTGTGGGTTTTTGTGTGTTTTAGGTGTACTTTTGTGTGTGTGTGTGTAGTGGTATGTGGTGGGGTGGGATGTGGTGCGGGGTTTTGGGGGTTGTGTGTGTGTTTTGTGTGTTGTGTGTGTTTGTGTGTGTTGTGGTGTGTGTTGGTGGTGTGTTGGGTGTGTGTGTGTGTGTGTGTGTGGGGTGTGTGTGTGGTTGTGGGTGTGTGCAGTGTTGTGTGTGTGTGTGTGCCCTGTGTTTGTGTGTGTGCATGTGTGTGTGTGTGGTTGGGGGTTGTTTTGGGGGTGGGGGGTGTGTGGGGTGTGTGTGGTTTTGGGGTGGTTTTGGGGTGTGTGTGTGGGGTGTCTGGTGGGTACAACGTGTATTTTAAAAAAAAATTACACTTATTTAAAAAATTTTTGATCTAGTTAAAACCCTTTTTGTCAAATTCCATTCCCAAACCCCCCCCGTTTATTCCCCCCCTAAACCCCACACTTTAAAATCCACCCCCCACCACTAATAAACCCCAAAACATAAACATTAACTTTGGGCCCAAAAACGTCACCCCCACCACCATCATACACACCCACAAACACACACACAAAAAATTTCAAACAGGGACACAGACGCCCCCACACACACCCACACACACACACCCCCCACAAAAACACACACACACACACACACACCACACAACACACACACCCCAACACACACACCCCACACACACACCAACACAACAAAACACAAAAAGACACCCGACACACAAAAGTCACAAAACACACACGGTCACACAAACACACACACACACACACACGCACCCCAACCACCGGTCACACACAACAACCCCAACACACACACACACAAAAAACACACACACACAAACACACACACACAAAACACAAACATAGAGGGGACTCCGTGGGTAGGGGAAAACACGCTCGGTTCACAACCGAGAAGTCCCGGGTTTTGATCCCCGGACGGGGGCGGAAACAGAAGGGGTTTTTTCCTTTAAAAACCGAGGCCCCCGGCCACCCAGCAGTGAAAGGGTACCGGGGGTTAGCCGGGGTTTGGCCCGCTCTCCGGGGTGGGTTCAGTCAAAAACCCAAACACTAAGGATGAATGATAAAAAAGGGTTTTAAAGGAGACGGGGCCACCCGAGGGGTTTTCTCTGACCCTGTAAAATACAAATAGATAGATGAATACAAAACACAAAAACAACACACACACACACACACACACCAACCAAAACGCAAAACGCACCAAAAAACACGCAACGCACCCCAAAACCCCACACACTGATATAAAACACTCATAAAAGTATCCCAGAGGGAATCATTTTTATTTTTTTTTTCAAATATTTTTTTGTATATGAGTTTTCTTATCTGTTATTTTTTTAACATAGCCTCTCCACTCCCCCTTACAATCCCTCCCTCTCACCCCTCCCCTCACCCACCCTCCCACCAACGACTCCGCACCGCCAGCCGCTCCCACATATTGCCATTCCGACCACAAAACCAATAAACCTCCGTGTTGCCGCTGGTCTCCCTCCCCGAAGCCGGGCGTGGAGGTCGCGAGGGGGTTGTAGCGAAACTTAAAGAAACTAAACCAGGAAGCGCCATAAACCTCAAGAAATTGTACATTAAAGACATGCAGATGAAATATACCTACACGAGGTAATGAGTGGGCTGTTATGGTCCTGCTTGAGGGCAAACGAATGGTGTGGAGACATTATTATATAAGAAAGTAGACACAAAAAAAAAACTTAAACTCAAAGATATTACGCGATATTCATGAAAATGTGCATGAAAATTACTTTGAACTTAAGAACCACTGTTACTAACCCGAAATGAGGTAGGAAATGCAAGTGGAAAATTATTATTCTCGGTCTTGCGAGGAAGCGCACGCGGGGCTAAAAAAAACTAAGAGAGCTGACTTGAATTAACTTTAATTAAAAAAAACAAATGTTACGGCAAGAAAGTAAAAAGTAGGGTTTTTTTTTTTTTTTTTTTTTTTTTTTTTTTTCTACATCACAAAGAACTGGCAAAGGGCACAACAAAAATGGGTAACACAAAGGCCGCTTAGTTGCCATTCTCTATAAAGAAAACAGTAAGAGAATTAAATAAAAAAAAGGGGTGAGCCAATTTAGTTCGGGAGGTGTCTTGTTACTCCTCTTTTGAAAAGATTTAAGTCATAGGAAAGTGGAAAAATTTAAACAGGAAGAGAGTTCCCGAGTTTACCAGTGAAAGGGATGAAAGTGTAAAGATACTGATTAACTCTTGCATTAGGAAGATGGACAGAATAGGGATGAGAATGAGTAGAAAGTCTTGTGCAGCGAGGCCGCGGAAGGGGGTAGGCATGCAGTTAGCAGGTTCAGAAGAGCAGTGAGCATGAAAATAACGGTAGAAGAGAGCAAGAGAAGCAACATTGCGGCGGTGATTTAAAGATTGAAGACAGTCAGTCAGAGGAGACGAGTTGATGAGACGAAAAGCTTTTGACTCAACCCTGTTTAGGAGAGCTGTATGAGTGGATCCTCCCCAAACATGTGAGAAATACTCCATACATGGGCGGATAAGGCCCCTGTAGAGAGCAAGCAATTGGGAGGGAGAAAAAAAAGGACGCAGACGCCACAGGACATCTAACTTCTTAGAAGCTGTTTTAGCAAGAGATGAGATGTGAGATTTCCAGTTCAGATTTTTAGTAGAGGATAGTCCTAGAATGTTCATTGTAGAAGAAGGAGACAGTTGAGTGTCATTGAAGACGAGGGGATAGTTATCTGGTAGGGTTTGTCGAGTAGATAGGTGAAGTAATTGGGTGTTTGAGGCATTGAACAAAACAAGGTTTGCTTTTCCCAAATCAGAAATTATAGAAAGATCAGAAGTTAGGCGCTCGGTGGCATCTCTCCGTGAATTACTTAGTTCCTGTTGAGTTGGACGTCTAATAAACGACTTTGAAAAATGCAGGGTAGAATCATCAGCGTAGGAGTGGATAGGGCTTTGAGTAAGACTTAGAAGATCATTAAAGAATAATAGAAAGAGAGTGGGTGATAGGACAGAACCCTGGGGAACACCACTATTAAAAGTAGATACAAGTGAGTAAAAAATACGTACTACATGACTTCCCTCTTATTTAACCCTGCTAGTTCGTCCAGGAGGGTGGCGGGGAGGTCAGAAAAACGGAGGTAAAGGTGAGCTAAATGGAAGGAAACCAAGAAAAGCACGTGAAAGAAAATAATAAATAAATAATAACAAATTCATAAGGTATGTTTTTATCATAGCTTCGTAAAATGGTTGATGTGGTTATAACATTGATTTAATTATGTGAACCTTCGAAATATTATGCAGAAATGAATGAGGAAAATCAAATTAATGAGCTGATAGAAAAGCAAATGAGCAATCATAATCATACATAATCATGTTGCCCCTTTGCTACGTCACCCTTGGTGAGCCAGAGAATAAGTGGGAATTAATTTGCAGGTTGGTCCGATGTAACAAGCAAACTAATGAATAGGACCAGATATATGAACATAAGAATTATAGAGAAAGAAAAATAGAAAGCTTTTACCTCATTATTATCTTTTTACGAATGATAAACGAGAAATGCAATAACTGCGTGTAAGATAAATAAAAGTAAGGCAATAGAAAAATGTACATATGAAAAATAAAATAGTAACTGCGGATGGATCTTGTTTGGACAGCGTGTGTTTTGCATTTCGTAATTTCCCTGCGGTTTTATTTCGGTAACACATATATTTACTTACGGCTAAAATACATATTCAAAACATCAAAAATGGTTCGTCCTCCGAGAATGTTATGGATGTGTATAGCGGTGTACAGGGAGGGATTACCTGTGTATCATTACCTGTGTGTGCTATTTTTTACCTTTGACTCAGAATGCAATCAGGAGACAAAACAATACGAACAAAAAGAGAAGCTGAATATGATACGCCTGAAGAAAAAAAAAAAAAAAAAAAAAAGATGAAAACTTTATATCATTACCTGCGAATGTGTTATATTCTTACCTTTGACTCAGAAAATACGAAAAAAAAGAGATCAGTTCAATATGATATGACGGAAGAAGAAAAATAAATACAGAAAGAAAGAGGAAAACTTCAATACTCATCAAAAAATAGAAGTTTGAGTTAAACTCATTATTCTTTTCATCCTAAAGGTGCCTGAAAGAAAAACATAAAGAAAATTGTATAAAAGTATACCTTCTTACATGATGATGAGGTGACCTTGATTACAATAACGGTAACACCTGAACTTGATGACTTCCTGCTTCTTGATGACCTTCACTTTCTTCCATCTTCCCTATTCCTGCGCCCTTCTCTACACCACCCTGCCACGCCACTTGCTTCGTCGCCCTTCTCTACACCACCCTGACACGCCACTTGCTTCGTCGCCCTTCTCTACACCACCCTGCCACGCCACTTGCTTCGTCGCCCTTCTCTATACCACCCTGCCACGCCACTTGCTTCGTCGCCCTTCTCTACACCACCCTGCCACGCCACTTGCTTCGTCGCCCTTCTCTATACCACCCTGCCACGCCACTTGCTTCGTCGCCCTTCTCTACACCACCCTGCCACGCCACTTGCTTCGTCGCCCTTCTCTATACCACCCTGCCACGCCACTTGCTTCGTCGCCCTTCTCTACACCACCCTGCCATGCCACTTGCTTCGTCGCCCTTCTCTACACCATCCTGCCACGCCTCTTGCTTCGTCGCCCTTCTCTATACCACCCTGCCACGCCACTTGCTTCGTCGCCCTTCTCTACACCACCCTGCCACTCCACTTGCTTCGTCGCCCTTCTCTATACCACCCTGCCACGCCACTTGCTTCGTCGCCCTTCTCTACACCACCCTGCCACGCCACCTGCTTCGTCGCCCTTCTCTACACCACACTGCCACGCCACTTGCTTCGTCGCCCTTCTCTATACCACCCTGCCACGCCACTTGCTTCGTCGCCCTTCTCTACACCACCCTGCCATGCCACTTGCTTCGTCGCCCTTCTCTACACCATCCTGCCACGCCTCTTGCTTCGTCGCCCTTCTCTACACCACCCTGCCACGCCAATTGCTTCGTCGCCCTTCTTTATACCACCCTGCCACGCCACTTGCTTCGTCGCCCTTCTCTATACCACCCTGCCACGCCACTTGCTTCGTCCCTCTCTCCTCCCTCAGGCTGTTCCTTGTCCACCTTCGTCTCATGTCTGCTGCTTCCGTGTTTCTGCCAAGCTCCACCTCGCTCCCCTCCCGTCCAATACTTGTACTGGTGATGTGAATGAATATCCACATTTCCCTGGTTACCACACGCACCGCAGTTCTCTTTTATTATTCTTTTTTTTCTCAACTCTTTTCTCTTTTATTCGTGGCACTACTGTCTTTAAGAGCTTTGCAAGCATGTCTGACGCGGGGAGGAAGAGTTTTGTGTTGACTCTCTCCCCAACACCCTCAAAGTTTGGACACGCTGGCCACTCGCACCCTTCTCGACCGAAATAAATAAATGATGAAAAAACTGTGCATGCATAAAATGGGGAAGAAAGAAAAATGGTAACGGAGAGGCATTTTAGAGGGAGTATGAGCTGTTATTTCCATTCTCTCTCTCTCTCTCTCTCTCTCTCTCTCTCTCTCTCTCTCTCTCTCTCTCTCTCTCTCTCTCTCTCTCGCCCGCTCCTCGGCGTGCGTGCGTGCGTGCGTGCGTGCGTGCGTGCGTGCGTGCGTGCGTGCGTGCGTGCGTGCGTGCGTGCGTGCGTGCGTGCGTGCGTGCGTGCGTGCGTGCGTGCGTGCGTGCGTGCGTGCGTGCGTGCGTGCGTGCGTGCGTGCGTGCGTGCGTGCGTGCGTGCGTGCGTGCGTGCGTGCGTGCGTGCGTGCGTGCGTGCGTGCGTGCGTGCGTGCGTGGGTGCGTGCGTTGCTGTGCGTGCGTGCGTGCGTGCGGTGCGTGCGTGCGTGCGTGCGTGCGTGCGTGTCGCGTGCGTGCGGCGTGTGCGTGCGTGCGTGCGTGTGCGTGCGGTGGTCGTGCGTGCGTGGCGTGCGTGGTTGCGTGCGTGCGTGCGTGCGTGCGTGCGTGCGTGCGTGCGTGCGTGCGTGCGTGCGTGCTGCTGCGTGCGTGCGTGCGTGCGTGCGTGCGTGCGTGCGTGCGTGCGTGCGTGCGTGCGTGCGTGCGTGCGTGCGTGCGTGCGTGCGTGCGTGCGTGCGTGCGTGCGTGCGTGCGTGCGTGCGTGCGTGCGTGCGTGCGTGCGTGCGTGTGTGTGTAATGTGCGTGTGTGTGTGTAATAAGCACGTGATAATTCAGTGTTCCAGGAAGCTTTATCAGTAATAGTATTTCTTGGTAATGCGCAGCTCAAGGCGGATAACAAGGCAACGAAAACTCAAAGTCCTCAAAGTGATGGTTCATTGAAGGCCACGTTAACAAGGTGTGTGAGTAACTGAGTAACACATGTGGAGCCGGTGGCCGAGTGGTTAGCGTCTTGGAGTGATGAGCTCGCTGTCCCGAGTTCGAATCCTGCATGGGGCAACTCTTTCTATCTTCTTTAATGCGGTCGAAAAGAGCCGCCTGGTAGGTGAGCAGAAGGTCCCGAGTTCAAGTCCCACCAAGGAACAACTCACCGTGTCAAATCCATCGTCGAATGGCTGAAGAAACCCGCATGAAGCATATAAGTTTTTTCGACTACGACTACAAGTGCAGCGGAGGAAACACCAAGTGGCAGCATCAAACATCACAAAAAACGGGATCTCCACCTAAGACCACAGGTGTCACTATAAAAATCCAGCCTGCGCCACGAACGGGTGGGGGCGACCGACATCACGACCCTCCAGAATGTGCAGGGCCAACCACCTGAGCCCTCAAAAAGAAAAAATTGCTTACAGGTGCTATATATAGGCTCCAAGGAAAAAAATGTATATATGTTTACAATAGATCAGCAGCCGCAAGGTGAGAGGTGACTTTCTTATAGAGATTTTCTACCTGCCCTTATCGAATGGCCATTTTTCTCCTTGCTAGTCCTCTCTCTCTCTCTCTCTCTCTCTCTCTCTCTCTCTCTCTCTCGTCTCTCTCTTCTCTCTCTGTCTCTGTCTCTGTCTCTGTCTCTGTCTCTCTCTCTCTCTCTCTCTCTCTCTCTCTCTCTCTCTCTCTCTCTCTCTCTCTCTCTCTCTCTCTCTCTCTCTCTCTCTCTCTCTCTCTCTCTCTCTCTCTCTCTCTCTCTCTCTCTCTCTCTCTCTCTCTCTCTCTCTCTCTCTCTCTCTCTCTCTCTCTCATCAGCCACTTGACATTCACACACTCGAAAAATTATGTATTTTCTTGTCGTTGCCAGTTAAGTTTGATTTTCTTAGGCATGAAGGCGAGTTTTCACTTGACTTTACAAAACACAAACCATCCGAGGGCTCAAAAAGATTGTATAAAGCCACGACCTTCGCATTCCCTCTTTTCAGGTAGACAAGAAGAGAACTTAAGTGGATGTAAATATAGGGCACATATGTAAATAACACGATCGACGGAAATAAACTAAATAACTTTAAAAACTTTATAACATGAATTTGATGTGAATCTGGGCCTGACGCGTGACACAAGAGGGAATGGGGGAGAGACAGAATTATCAAGATGAATAAATGTGATAAAAACGCCACGTAACTCCTGGTATTGAAGACATGAATCCAAAACATTACAGTTGCAAGAAGGTGAAAACTAGTAAGACATGCAACATCGCACTTCTTTTGGACTCAGAAATGCGTGGACCGAAACGCCATGTCGGGTACAGCATCGCTGTATTTCTGTCACCGGTCCTCCGTCAAGAACACGAAGCGCTGCCTTGTCCATGTTGCTGGCGGCACAATATGCATAGCGTTGCCGGAGCTAAGTGAGAGAGCGCCGTGCGAGGGAGTAACGCTTCTAGGGATGCCATGAATCTCTCTTAAACAGAATTATGAGTGAGTCCGCGATATACTTGGATTTAGTGCGTTAAGGATGATGTTAACAGCTTGCTGATGCAAATGAATGTCAGAAAAGAGATTGACAAACAGAGATACATTAATTTATAGGTACATGCCATCCTGTTAGTCACTCTTACTGTCATCTTTTTCAACCATGTTGTAGCAAATAAAAGCTTCGATTCAATTTGCTTTTTTGATAACTTTGACATAGAGAGAAAAAAAAGTTCTTCTGTGCACACTCTTAACATAACACGAAGTACAAAGTCACGTGGGATAACACAACACCGAACGCTAATTTGTTTTTCAGGAATTTTTTGATACATCATAAAGTCACGTTGTTTCAAGTTCTTTTATTTCAATCCTGTCTTTTTCAATTTTGTTTCATAGATGTGGATTTAAAGACTTGTCACGGAGGCGGGAAAACTAATGGGAGAAAAGAAAAAAAAAGACGTGAGGACATCGCAGGTAAATAATTAAAAAAATGGAAAAAGGCAGCAAAAAAATGGATTTCACGCTTGATATAAGTCCCTGTTGGTTCAGCCGTTGACACACTGTTGACACACTGTTACACACTGTTGACACACTGTTGACATCGTTATCCCCCCTGTCAGCAGCATTGACAGCACATACAAGCGAACAATTTTTCTCTTTCACATCAACGAGTATTGCGAATCTTCATCACGCTTGTATCTGCGTTAAAGTTGGAAGGCTGCTGCTGCTGCTGCTGCTGCTGCTGCTGCATGCAAGAGTTTATATTCACAGTTAGCAATGAATACGAACAAAGTTATGTTCTAATCCTTTTATAGATGATATATTAAAGTTATGTCGACTGAAACTCTTATAATACATGTTTGGTATTCCACGTAACACTAGATTCATTAATTTCTTTAATGGTCTAATTGTACTAATTTTCTGACTATGGCTTATATGTAATGGTTGTGTTTTTCTTAAACATTCTCATCTTGGAGGCGGTAACTGATGAAAAAGTTTGTCTATCACAAGTACTAGGAAGCAAAGGCTTGAAGTAATTATGTGATATTACATTTTTTATAGCATCCTACCTACACACCATCTACTCCACCTTATAATCATTTACCTTATTGAAGAAAACTGAAAGAAAACAATAATCATGTAAAAGACCAATGTATCAAAACTTTACGGAATTTTTTATCTAAAATTTTCAAGACGTTTTCGATAATAAAAAAGTCAACATGGCAAGTGACTCGTTTACTGTTCCACTTTTGCTTCAAGGGAAAGAATACTTGAAGGAGGACGAAGCAGCGTGGCTTGAGTACACGTGAGCCGGAGAGGAAAACTAGGGGAGAAGGTGAAGTGAATAGGAGAAAGGGGGGAGAAGGGGAAGACAGGTTCATGAAAGGAGGAGAAGTGGAAGGGGTAGAGGGACTCCATGGTGAGTGTAATGGGTGTGAAGAGTAATGAAGGGACGTAAAGGGGGCGTTGGGGGGGGGGGGGGGCTTGGAGGTCTTCAGGATGGGAATTAATAATGCCTGAGAAAGAAAGAGTGGGTAATTGGGTTGCCCTTATTTTTCGAAAATATGAATTTTTATCGGGACGGGCAGTTTTCTGGTTTGAATTCAATCAAAAACAACGTGTGTAATATATTTTTGAAATCAATTAATATTTAGAGGTCGCTCAACGAGGTCAAAGTTCGGAAATTTTGTAAAAAAAATGTAGTATTTTACAATGTTACAGATGTGTATGTATTTGAAAATTAGGACATATTTTGCTCGATTATTACGAAATACATGCTAAATAACATTATTGCTTTACATACTTTTGGTTCTAGGTCCCCCTCGTTACGAGTATTAGCCCCTCAACGCGGGGTCTCATGGGCGCCCATCTCCCACTCATTGTCGCCTAGTTCGCAGAGGTCACTGAAGACTTGCGGGCGTCAGGATGGCCATGGCGGTGACTTTCGACGACTTGAAGCAAGTATTGCCTCTGTTCCTCATCTTTCATGAGGGCCAGGTTGAACAGCTGCATAAGCGCCACACCCCGCTCAGCGAAATCGTTCGTCACAGCCAGGGCCCTCATTCTGCGCGCCGCTTCCAAACTAACACTGTAACAACTGTAGTTGGGGTCCTGGGACCATGTTTTAGGGTCATTGCGGAGGAAGTCGCGTTCCAGACGCAGGATTGTCTTCTCGCACACCAGCTTGAGAACATGATGGCGAATCGCTACGATGGCCTGTCGCCATCATGTTCTCAAGCTGGTGTGCGAGAAGGCATTCACGGCGTGCCTCGGTCCCTCGACTGGTCCGGACATCCTGATCTTCAAACAATTCCAAAACCACTGGGAACTCATCAACCAGGCGGCACCTAAGCCCTTCACCGACGAGGACATACCGCCTAGCCTTCACGAGATCCGCGACGACCTGTTGGCTGAGTT
>JACEEZ010009803.1:150729-155729 GCA_016584305.1 Chionoecetes opilio | reverse complement strand
CCAGACATTAAGCATTATCTTACCATCAACTGAATTATCCAGGGAGAATATTATAGTAGAAAACGTTTTATCTGTATTACCATCTCAATAATTACCCTCAGGTAGAATACGTGTGATCGCCTTTATCTTGCCAAGCGCCGTTAGTAATGTGAGATGATGAATAACTAATGCAGGTCTGGCTAACGAATTATGTAAAGGGTTTAAAATAAGGTTGGAACGGTGCAGTGTGGGAGACCTTGAATATTCTCACTTCCAGTAATTGAGTCCTGAGAAATACGAGGACAAGGAGCACTTGAACCCTTAACGTGAAGCGGATACCAAGAAGTGACACAAAGAAAATGCTAAAAACCCGATAGAAAATGTGTAAAAAAAACTATCACGTATATATAAGGTCGTCGATAAAAGGAAGATTTAGAGGTCAAGAAAGTGTTCAGAATCCCGAAGCAAATGTGTGGCAAGAAAATATCGCTATTGGGTTAAGTTAAGAGATTGAATTAGCGGGAAACGCAACGCTCAGTCACAAAGAAAAATAGTGAAAAACAAACGTAATCCTGAGGTTTGAGAGAGATTAAGACAACGAATGATGCAGACATTTCGAAATGGTCAAAGCAATATGCTGTAGAGAGTTTCAGAGAGATAAGTAAATGACTTCAAATTACTTAGCTTCTAGATATATTTCAACGTCACTAAGAAATCCTTGTTCCGCTTATAAACATCTTGCAATTTCCTCTTACGAATGCAGGAACGAGAATAGTCGATTCAATTGTATCGCACTGACGGTAAATCTTAAGTGCACAAGCTCACTCAAGCACCTAAATTACCAAGCTGTAATAATTAGGACCTATAAATCTATGAACCTCCTCTCACATGCCTCTCGTGTTTACCTGTACACATTCTCATCCCACCGAAAACATTTACAGTATCGTAGCTCTAAAATTTAACCCAAACCGGCATTAAATAAAATCATTCACAGCTGCTGCAGAGTAAGAAGTAAAAAGTATAAAAAGTTAAATAAAATCGTAACAGCACACATGTATTATTCGTTAACAATTTCACACGACACTAAATTGCACCCCATTAGCCGGCGAATTAACATTGATGAGCAGGAAAACGTCTCGCTTTAGGAGAAACTCTACCAGAAAGGGATGACGTAATTAAGGGTGATCGCAGCTGTGGATAATTCCCAGCGGGAGAGAATAGTGGTGGGAAGGCAACACATGGAGAGCGGCGGTGAAGTGGTAGGTCTCGTGTTTGTGTGTTGGCAACAATGCGAACGTGAGCAAACGGGTGTGTTGGTGCGGTTTGAAGTGGCGAGGGAAGTGTGGTGTTGCTGTGAGGATTTCAAATGTTACTTGGCCGATATAAATACTAGATAATATCACCGATCAGGCAATGACATTCTTTTATGCAAGAAGGATATATTTGTGGGGTTGGAGAGATACTAACGATAAGCAATGATCTTTCGTTCACCTGCGGGTCTTATCGACGAGGCTCTGGTGGTTGATGTGAAAGCCAAGTTTCTCCTTCACATCCACTCATCCACTGTGGTCAAAGTATAGGGGAAGCATTAATAATAACAGTCTCAAGAACGTTATTTTACCTAGTACTTATTGTAAAATTTCCTTGCTGCAATGAAAGGACATGGATTTGTAATATAGTTATGAAGGTCAGTTATTATTATTTTTTTTTTAAACAAATATTACAATAAGGCTGAAAATTACACGATGTATGTGCAACTATTTCAAAAGCCTGTACATAAAAAGAGTTATACAATAAGGTCATAACATACAAAAATATACAATATATACAGAGAATGCTAAATTTATTAAAATATTCTTAAGTGTCAGTGTCATCACATCACTAACGGGGACGTTTGGGTTTCACGCCACTTGTAGGCAGCCAATTTATTTGGTGTATGGACATGTTTTGTACGTCAGGTGTGGCTGCGGCGAACATGTTCCACAGCCGTGATGTCCTGGCTGTGTAGGTGCGCTGGTGCTGCCTCGTGTGTGATCGCGGCACCTTTACAAGCACGTCACTCAAGGGTGTAGTCCTTGACCATCTCTGGACAGCACGTGGAGGAAGCCTGAGCGACCTGAGGTGAGGAACCTCCTGCACCTGAGCTTTGTGAACCCAAACCCGCGCTGACACGTCCCGGCGGTGCTCAACGGATGTCACGCCAGGACACGACTGTCCCCACCAGTCGAAAGGCACGTCGCTGTACTGCACCCAGTCTCTGCAAGTGGGTGGCTGCACTCGACATCCATGACAAGGCACCATACTCCATACACGGCCGTATCTGGGCCTTGCACAATGTGAGGATGCCTCGTGAGTCGAGGCTTTCCGCCACCCTCCGCAGGACAGACACGCGCAGAGAGACCTGGTGGACAGCAGCAGCAACGTGGTGATCGAAGCGCAGGCCACGGTCCACAGACACCCCCAGAATCTTAATGTGATCCTGGAGCGGCAGTGTCTTGCCTCCAAAGCACAATCGTCCTGAGACGGCTTGAGAGGCAGCTGGGGACCGTGAGATGACCATCGCTTGTGTATTATCCTAAGCAAAGCTGACTTGCCACGACTCTCGCCACTCCTCCACCAGTCTGAGCTGCCTGTTCAGCTCACTGACAAGGTGGGCTGTCGGGGCGGCAGTAAGAGCGGGAAAGTGTGCAGTCGTCAGCATATGCTGCCACTGTTGGTAGCTGCCGGAGGAGGTAATCGATATATATGTTCCACAGGATTTGGCCCAGCACGGAACCCTGTGGAGCTGAGACTTTTATGAGGGAAGGCCGTGATGACCGCCCGTTGATAACCACCTGAAGGGTCCTTCCCTGGAGGTAATCCTTGAGCAGCAGTAGTAGGTCACCTTGGATACCTTTGGCGCGAAGCTTTTTAATAAGCCCCGCGTGCCAAACCCTATCAAAGGCTCCAGCAATATCCAGGGCCACCACAAGTGTATCCAGGCGTTCATCTAGGGCGTCCTGCTAGTCTTGGGAGAGAAGCATGAGGAGTCTGTAGTGGAGCGGCCGGGCCCGAAGCCAAACTGTCTGTCTGAGAGGAGATGGTTCTTATTCAGGTGTTGACATATTACTAAAGCCACTATCTGCTCCAGTTCCTTGCCCACCACAGAAAGTAAGGAGATGGGCCTGTAATTACTGGGCTCTGACCTCGAGTTTTTCTTGTGGACCGGAACCACACGCGCCTCCTTCCATATTGAGGGCCACTTGTTTTTTCCACAGTAGAGAGAGGACAGTAGAGAGAGGACATGACAGCTTCTTGGCGCAGTGTTTGAGGAGCCGTGGGCTGACTTCATCCGGGCCGGTGGCTTATCACACATCCACCGCACTGATCAGCCGCTCAACCTGCTCTGACGTCACCAGAACAGAGGTGACAGTGCGGTCAGATTCAGGCTAGGTGAAGATATTCCCGCGTCATCAACCATCATTTTCTTGGTAAATGAATCAGCGAGGAGAGAGGGGATGCAAGTCATTTGGTACTGTAGCGATTGGTACTGAGGTCAAGTGATTACCAGTTCACTTCGGCCACGAGTCATATGGGACACATGCTAAAAAGGCCTCAAACCGTCTAGGCCACGAGTCAATTGGGACCCATCTCGAAATGGCCATAGAGTCACATAGGACCCAAACCGTGGAGAGTGAGAGAGAGAGGAGAGAGAGAGAGAGAGAGAGAGAGATAGAGAGAGAGAGAGAGGAAAAGAGAGAGAGAGAGAGAGAGAGAGAGAGAGAGAGCGAGAGAGAGAGAAGGGGAGAGAGGGGAGAGAGAGAGAGAGAGAGAGAGAGAGGAGAGAGAGAGAGAGAGAGAGAGAAGAGAGGAGAGAGAGGAGAGGAGAGAGAGAGAGAGAGAGGAGAGAGAGAGAGAGAGAGAGAGAGAGAGAGAGTTCATTTTTTTTTTTTTTTTCAAATTCATTTTATTTTCCACAGGGTAGTGGTTATTACATCAGAATACGTATAATAATTGTAGACTTGTCTACATGTCAAGCTTATTTTACATGCTAAAAAATAGGCTAAAAATTTGAGTGAGTAAGTCACTGTAGCTGACCATAACGAGTGTACAACATAATATATTGGCACCAAATTCCAGGTACAGCATTGTCAATAATCTAGTAGGAGTAAAATAAATAAAATTCCAGTCAAAAAGGCAGAATTCCAGTAAAACATAAGATTACAATAAAAAGAAATTGTATAATTTGCTAAACATTAGTAAGACAAGCAGAATTCTAGTAAAACATAAAATTACAATAAAAGTAAAATCTAATATCTGCTAAAAAATTCAGTAAGACAAGTAAAATTGCAGTAAAACCTAGAATTACAATAAAAGATAATATGTAGAATCTGCTATAAACTACTCTACTAAAAATCATTTTGGTCTTGCAAAATATAGTTGACTAGTCTAGATTTAAATACAGAAAGTGTATTTGCCTGCGTGACGTTTTGGGTGGTAGGGAGTTCCATTTTTTTGGTCCATTTACTGTAAAATTTTTAGCACCGGTGATTTGTCTTAACTCTAGGAATAACAAGGTTACTTTGTTGTCTCGTCATGCTACTTGTAGCGAGAGAGAGAGAGAGAGAGGAGAGAGAGAGAGAGAGAAGAGAGAGAGGAGAGAGAGAGAGAGAGAGAGAGAGAGAGAGAGAGAGAGAAGAGGAGAGGGGGAGAGAGAGAGAGAGAGAGAGAGAGAAGAGAGAGAGAGAGAGAGAGAGAGAGGAGAGGAGAGAGAGAGAGAGAGAGAGAGAGAGAGAGAGAGAGAGAGAGAGAGAGGAGGAGAGAGAGAGAGAGAGAGAGAGAGAGAGAGAGAGAGAGAGAGAGAGAGAGAGAGTGAGAAAAAATATATATACAGACAGATGAAAGGGAAAGAACGAAGAATTTTTTTACTCACAACGCACACACGCACATTCCATTCCCATCCTTTAATCCCTCCATCTCCCGTTTTCCCCTTCCTCTCTCCTCTCTCTTTTTTTTTTCTTTTTTTTCTCTCTGTTTAAATT
>JACEEZ010009803.1:140497-142997 GCA_016584305.1 Chionoecetes opilio | reverse complement strand
TATACGCAGGCCACTCTGATGATTGGATGGAGGTTGACTCAGGCCCCATTCGCTGGAGTAGGCAAATTTTGAGGAGTGGCAGCGGACAACTCTACTTGGATGCGAAAATATTCATGTGTAGCGGCCTCGCGTGTTCGCCACGCTGCCAAAAAAATGTTGAGAGCGATGTAGCACTCCTTAGTGAAAGGAGCCGCGGCGAGAAGCATTCTCAAACGAGAATGGTAGCGAAGGACGATATCAACTGAAACAAAGGGTCACCGCCTGGCCCATACAGGGTCACGTTGATTGTGTTTTGGATCACCTAACGATACATCCAAGTAACATTACCATGTATAAGATCAATGTAATACTATTACCCTCATGTATTGATATTATCTATTGACGTTCAAATAATAGTCCCTAAACTCTTCAGTTCGTCGATTCCTTCTGGGAATCCCTGTTCTGTTTTCGACCCCCTACGCATTCATTATAATTACATTAACAAACAAACAAGTAAAAAAATGCAGTACTTATAATTTTTGAGACCTCTATCCTTGTGGAGCTGTATGGTTTGTGGTGAAAAGGCGAGTTTTGTCTTTCACAAACACAGGCCAATGGCGCCACCCCACCAATGGCAATGGTTAGCAACCATACGACTACTGCCACTACTACTACCGGTACTAATAGTAAGAAAAATAAAAAAACATAGGTATTACCTACATAAATATTAGGTACAGTAATGTCAGCCACTAATGCCAAATGATTGATCGACCTCCATTCGCCTTTCCGGTATTCAAGGAATACCGAGGCAGTGCTTTCCGTTTTGACCCCCCAAGGTTTTATCGACCCCCTGGAAGATCTCGTCGAACCCTAGGGGTCAACATTGACCACTTTGGGAACCCCTGGTCTAAGCAATGACTTCCTTGTGTGCTGCCTTGGAGTAAATATTTCTCAGTATTTCTTGAATCACTATTCAGCTCATTTTATATAATTAAGAATACAAAAGACTTTTATTCAAGACTATGTTACTCATGAATGCAAAAAAGATTGCATGCCAATGTTGTCTAATTAACTTCAAAAGGCAATATAGACTTGTGTATATTTTTTTCATAAATAAAAAAAGTGATGTTTTTATTTTTAATAATATAAAAAAGGTTATGTCTATTTTTTAGATATAATGCGGTTATGTATATTTTTTTCTACAGATATAGACAGGTGATTTAAATATATAAATTTATATATTTTAGAATATGAAAATGTTATTTAAATTTATAGTTTCTTCAAAAAAAAAAAAGTGATAATGTGTCTATATACTTTGAAGAGAAGGAAAGGAATATAAGAGTCTAAAACAGGAAGGAAAACAATATAGAAGTTTAAGAAAGAAAGGAAAACAATATACACGTATCGTCGGTGGAAAACTTTTGAATGCATATTTATCTTTCTCAGAGCAAATGAATCAATGGTCGACGCGTTATGGTGACTAAACGCTGCACGCACCTGTGACTCACTCCATGAAACCACATTAAAGAAACAGCTCGAAAAAAGATAATTTGCAAAGTTATGTCGGTCAGTCGTTGATTAATAATGTCATTTAATTTTGCAGAGTTGCGGATTATATTCAATGTGACGGCAATGTAAGGAGATAGCCGGCAGATTAACTTGAAGAAAAAATTTAGATATTAAAACTGCATTGCTGTTACGATTCCAAGATAAGGAGGGAAAAAAATTAACTCATATCAGGATTTATCATTGCTATCTTGTTTTCCCCCTGATCAAGATTAGGAAAAAATATCAGAAAGAGAGAGACAAACAGACAGACAAACAGGCAGATAGACAAAGAGAGATAAAAAGAGAGAGAGAGAGACAAAGAGAGATAGCGAGAGAAAAAAAATGAGTGAGCGAGGGAGAAAGAGAGAGAGAAGGGGATCTACGCAACAAATTCGGATATCTAACCATAGGCAGACAGGTAGACAAACGAACGAACGACGATAAACGAAAATAAACTAAATCCAATGAACAGAGTGAAACAGCAAAGGACTAAAGAATCAGGCATCTACAACATGCATACATTAATTCACATTTCGTTGCTATAACGATCGTATGAGTTTGCGTTGTAGATGACTTTAAAGCTTCTTCCATTAAGAGACATAGAGGGCCGCGCGCCGCTATGGTGTCAGTGCTCTTCCTATGATTGCTGAATTTACAAACCTAATGTCGAGGCTGTTTAATTCAGCTGTAATATCCAGGCCTTGATGTCGCAAACGGACCAGCGATACATACGATACTGTTCCCATAATGTTATTACAGATAGAAACTTTCCGTTGTGAAGATGAGAAACCGTGTAGACGATCTAGCCATTGGGTCAGGTTAATTAATTAAACTTCCTACTGCGGCAGGTGGTTATTACTTCCCTTAATTGTGATTTGTGTAGCTTTGTCATAAGATACTCGCATCTGAGACCAAACCTCTGTGTGCGTGTGTGTGTGAGTGTGTGTGTGTGTGTGTGTGTGTGTGTGTGTGT
>JACEEZ010009803.1:132997-137997 GCA_016584305.1 Chionoecetes opilio | reverse complement strand
CAACAAGGAAGAAGAGGATGAATTGGGTTTTCTTTTTTAATGTGAAGGGACTCAAGAATTCTTAGGCCTGCACTTGATAAGAACATCATAAAATAAGGAAGCTACAAGAGGCCGCGAGACCTACACGTGGTAGTTCCTGTTACTTAACACTACCTACATCCACCTTTCATTCCCATCCATGAATTTATCCAGCCTCCTTTTAAAGCACCCTATTGATTCCGCATTGACCATCTGACGACTGAGTCCATTCCAATAATTTGCCACCCTATTTGTGAACCAGTTTTTCCCTATTTCTTTTTTAAATCTACGCTTTTCCTCCTTGAATCCGTATTGAATCTATATTCTACAATGGTCGAAAATGGAGAAATTATCGTGCGAGTAATGATGACCTACTTTCTTCCTTCTACAGTTACGTCCTCCTTCCCTCTGCCTTCCTTCTACAGTTACAACTTCCTTCCCTCTTCCTTCCTTCTAAAGTTACAACCTCCTTCCCTCTTCCTTCCTTTACCCGCCAGGGTGGCGCGGTTGGTAGAGTCATGGACTCGGGTGCAGAGTCCCTGCATTCGGCCAGCGGTTCGAGTCCACCAAGTTCGTCCTGGCGTGGTGGCGCTTTGTATAGTCAATAATCTTATAGTTGGTACTTGCAAAGTGTTTAGATAGGATCAAAGTATCTTATCTTATATCTTCCTTCCTTCTACAGTTACGGTCTCCTTCCCTCTTCCTTCCTTCTACAGTTACGATCTCCTTCCCTCTTCCTTCCTTCTACAGTTACAACTCCCTTCCCTCTTCCTTCCTTCTACAGTTACAACCTCCTTCCCTCTTCCTTCCTTCTACAGTTACGATCTCCTTCCCTCTTCCTCCCTTCTACAGTTACGACCTCCGCGGTGTTCCTGCCAAGCACTACAGCAACCCTCAGCACTTTGCCGCCCGCGCCACCTTCGACGCCGCCGCCCTCCTGGTGCAGCGCGTGACGGTGGAGGACGCGGGAGTGTTCAGCTGCCGGGTTCACTTCAGCTCAGGTCCTTCCCTTACCTACACTACAAACCTTACTGTTATAGGTGAGACCTTCGTTTTCCTCCTCCTCCTTCTTTTCCTCCTCACCCTTCTTCATTTTCTTCTTCTTTTTTCTTCTTCTTCTTTTTTCGTCGTCGTCTTCGTCTTATTATTTTTTCTTTTTTTTCTTTCTTTTTTCTTCTTCTTCCTCTTCTGTTGTCTCGCCCCCAAGAGTATTGCTTCACTGGTACATTTTTCTCGCGGTGAGTTTTCTTTTAATCCGCAGTCCCTCCACGTCGTCTTGCCATCCACAACGACCTCGGAGTGTTGGTGGGCAGCCGCGTGGGTCCCTTGGGTGAGGGCGACACACTGCGTCTCACCTGCAGGGCGCGGGGAGGGTCGCCGCCCCCCACAGTCACCTGGTGGGAGGCTGCCACGCTCCTGGATCTCAACATGGAAGTGCAGCAGCTTCAGGAGGTCAATAACTTGCTGGTCGTGCCGAAACTGACCCGGAATGACCTGCATCGCACCTTTGTCTGCCAGGCGTCCAACTCGAATTTGACGGCGCCGCTCCTCTCCAGCGTCACCCTCGATATGAACTGTAAGTCACCCTCGATATGAACTGTAAGTCACCCTCGATATGAACTGTAAGTCACCCTCGATATGAACTGTAAGTCACCCTCGATATGAACTGTAAGTCACCCTCGATATGAACTATAAGTCACCCTCGATATGAACTGTAAGTCACCCTCGATATGAATTGTAAGTCACCCTCGATATGAACTGTAAGTCACCCTCGATATGAACTGTAAGTCACCCTTGATATGAACTGTAAGTGACCCTTGATATGAAGTGTAAGTCACCCTCGATATGAACTGTAAGTCTCCCTTGATATGAAGTGTAAGTCACCCTTGATATGAAATGTAAGTCACCCTTGATATGAACTCAAAGTCACCCTTGATATGAACTGTAAGTCACCCTTGATATGAAATGTAAGTCACCCTTGATATGAACTGTAAGTCACCATTGATATGAAGTGTAAGTCACCCTCAGCAGGAACGCGGAACACTGGGAGCCTCGCGTGGGCCTCGGCAGGCAGGCATACTTATCACTGATAGCTGGTGAAACGCATGAGGCTAATTATCTTGATTATATCCAATCAGACAAACAAACTTTTCCAGCCTACGCGCGAGCCTATACGCGTGTGTAATTATGCCGTTGACTTTCCATGAATTATGATATTTTGTTTATTGCAATCATATAGATGAGAGGGTCGAGGTACACGTAGGATTCTTATTTATTCACATAATTTAACACAAAATTTGAAGTCCTTGAAGATTAATGTATTTCAACTCTCTCTTCACAGTCTCCCCGCTGTGGATTAGTCTTTCAAGTAGTCGGGACCCTATGAGCGCCGGTTGGCCGTACGCCGTGGTGTGTCGCTCTGCGGGGTCGCGGCCTCCAGCCCTCGTCACCTGGCACCTGGGAAATGCCACCCTCACCTCACACACCGAGAAGGTAACTCAACATGCAAGGGTTTTAGTATTCCGTCATTTTTTGTATAAGTTGCTCACCTGCGAGGCTTGAAAGTTTGAGTAATTAATATTTGTTTCTGTAAGTTTTACTCCCACGGAACTTAGACTTAAGAATATTTTGCTTCCAAAAGCCTTGACTCATGATGTTTGTACACGCTTTTATTTTGTTTACAATTGCAGTGTGGTATACAGATAAGGCAGTGCTGTACTCTTAAAGTAATCGTCCATACCATTTCATCATTCCTGATTTAATGCAGTCAAAATGTAGCCATTAGTGAGTATATCAACAATATGCTGTCACTTTTTGCATCCAGTCACCCGTTTTTAAATGATCCGCATTCAAAATCTGTAAATTCCCCGAGCTCTCAAAACGTAACTGACGACCTGCAGACGACGGACCACGGCTCGGTGACGTCACTTCAGGAAGCCTCCCAGCCGGGCGCTAATACAAATACACGTAAACTCAAAACAAAATATAGTACTTGAAGAATTTTGGGTGTTTCAGATTTTTTTTTTTATGCGATATGGCATATACTTGCATCCTTTATGTGTGCAGCAAGAAAGCTGTGCCTTTCCAGAGAGCTTAGCACCCATTTCCCACCTATACGGCCACGATATATGTGTGGAGACGTGTGAAGTGCCAGGGAGAGGCGGGCTGTGTGAAGCAGATTGTCTCGCTGAGCGCCTCTCGCCCGGCGCTCCACACGTCTCCACACCTATATCGCGGCCGTATAGGTCGGAAATGGGTGCTAAGCTCTCTGGAAAGGCACAGCTTTTTGCTGCACCCCTAAAGGATGCAAGTATATGCCATATCGCAAAAACAATATATCAGAAACACCCAAAATTCTTCAAGTACTATATGTTTTTCTGAGTTTACGTGTATTCCTATTAGCGCCGGGCTGGGAGGCCGCCTGCCGTGAGGTCACTAGCAAGTTTCCCGGCACGGCTGGAATGGGGCTGTTGTTTTTCCCGCGCTTTTTACAAAAGTCATGTTTCTAGGGAAATAAAGCGTTGAAATTTATTATTTTTTGTGGATTAGGTATTATGAATGAACATTCAACATAATTATCCAAAGAAAAAATGGGTCTGGACGGTTACTTTAAATCACTTCATTGTAAACGCTACTGTAAAAGAAATTTATGATATGAGTATTACATGGTTTGGAGTTTTTTGTTATTGACTTATAAGGAAAAACAAAAGGACGTATATTTTCATGCACTTCGAAATAAGTCAAGTATGTTAGTTTACAGGTGGACACGAAACCTCCCTTTATCTTCCACCGAATAAAAATCCTCCGCCTGACGTATTGTGTCCCGCCTCTCCATCTTGCTTTGGCCGTCCAGGTTAGTGATGACGGGAACGTGACGACCAGTGAGTTACGGTGGACGCCCCAGATGGAGGACGTGGCCAAGAGGCTGTCCTGTCAGGCCCAGTCCCCCGCCATCCCCTTCACGGTGCTGAGGGACGAGTGGTGCCTCAACATATTTTGTATGTCTTCCTCTCAGCGTGTTTGCTGTTAATTTGTTGTTAATATAATGCTTTTGGTGTGGAAGTTGATTTTTATATATGGAACGGAAATATAGTCAAGAAAATCCGGATTTAGTTCTTAGACAGCTTGCACACTACCACAGCCATTTGCATGAAACCAGTTGCTTACGATGACGCAACCATTTGCATTGCGCCTTACACATTGATTTCTTCAGAGCCTCTCACATCGAGGCGACTGCAAGTGCGGCTCCGTGCAACTGATCATAGCGTGTAAGACAACTGATAATGCTGGTCGTTTGGTGGTCATTTGTAAAGCCATAACCACGCGGGCAATATAGGAGTGTGTTTTACAAGACTTTTTACAAGTGCTAGAATCATATTATCATCAATTAATATTAGTAAAAATAATATATAATAATGAAAATAATAAGGATTATAATGATAATGATAACAATAATGATAACAATAGCAATAGTAACTAGAGTATTCTGAGAGCGTATACCAGTTTTTATAAGTGATGCCTGGGAAGGGCGGTACCGAGAAGCAAGTTTGGCGGGGATAACTCTCCGGTGAAACTTTGTCACGTTTCATTAACACGGTACAGTTTTATGCTTTATTATTCTTATAATTACTACTATTATTATAATTATTTACATTACTATTATTATTATTGATGTTATCATTAGTATCATTGCTATCATCATTGAAAAAAATTGCTTCGGTTTTAGGATCTCAAGGCGGCCGATCGTATGTGACCAGTTGCGCGCGATCGGTTTCGTGTCACCAGTTGCGTGCGATCGGTTTCGTGTCACCAGTTGCGTCGGTGTGCGAGCTGCCTTAATATTTTCATTTTGTCATAGATGTGTGTGTATTTGTATGTGTGTGTGTGTGTGTGTGTGTGTGTGTGTGTATGTGTGTGTGTGTGTGTGTGTGTGTGTGTGTGTGTGGTGTGTGTGTGTGTTGTGTGTGTGTGTGTGTGTGTGT
>JACEEZ010009803.1:124339-126839 GCA_016584305.1 Chionoecetes opilio | reverse complement strand
TATATTACTCTGAAAGACTTGAAAGATAACAAACAACAAAGGCTTGGGTTTGAGAACAAGGTGAAGGTGGCAGAAAAGGCACAGAAAGCAAGCTATTTAGTGGCAGAGCATACAGCAAAACAAATGAAACCCCATTCAATTGCAGAGTCATACTTCCTTCCAGCTTGCTGTGCTGTGGTGAAAACATTGTTTGGGGATGAGGCTGAAAAGGAAGTGAAAAAAATTCCCCTCTCAGACCACACGATTGGTAGACGAATCAAGGACATGTCGTCTGATATTGAAAAAAGTGTGTGTGAACTCGTGAAAGGTAAAATGTATGCTTTACAAGCGGATGAATCAACAGACATTGGAGGAAAACCTCAGTTACTAATGTTCATCCGTTATGATGCTGATAACAAAATAACTGAACATTTCTTATGCTGCAAAGAACTGGTGCAAGCCACAGGACAGGAGATATTTTCTACAGTGACAGAATACTTGAAAGAAAAGGACTTGTCAGGGAAATTATGTGTAGGAATTTGTACAGATGGCTGTCCATCCATGGTGGGATCGGTAAAAGGTTTTGTGTCCTTAGTCAAGAAGGAGAACCCAGATTTGATTACTACCCATTGTTTCTTGCACCGTGAAGCTCTTGTTGCTAAAACACTCGGACAAGAATTAAAGTTTGTTCTTGATGATGTTGTAAAAATGGTAAATTTTCTTAAAAGCAGACCAAAGCAGTCAAGACTATTTTTGATGCTTTGTAAAGAAATGGGATCTCCTCACGAAGGTCTTCTCCTCCACATAGAAGTCCGGTGGTTATCAAGAGGCAAAGTGTTATCCCGGGTGCATGAACTGAGAGAGGAAATGCTCCTTTTCTTTACCTTCGAGGAGAAAACTGAATTCTGCGAATTACTTGCTGATGAAATTTGAAGTGCAACATTATGCTATTTGGCAGACATATTTGAACATCTGAACAAGGTTAATGCAAGTATGCAAGAAAGAAATGAATATATGGTAACATCTTCTGACAAAATGAAAGCCTTGGTAGAAAAAAATAGGCTCTGGAATGAAAGGGTGAGTGAAGGCAAGATTGACATGCTTCAAAAGACTGCTGAATCTAAATATACAGACATTGTTCCACTCATTAAGCAGCACCTTGAAAGCCTAGGAAGGAACATAGAAAAATATTTCCAATATATGTCTGTTAAAAGTTATGACTGGCTGAGAAATCCATTCGTTCACGATCCCTTGAGCAAGCCACAACTTAACATCCTTGAAGAAGAGGAACTAATCAACATCCGTAATGACCTCACACTAAAACGGCAATATCTGGATATGACATTAGAAAGCTTCTGGATTCAAATGGAAAACGAACATCCACATATATCCAAAAGGGCCCAGAAAATACTCTTGCAATTTTCAACCTCATATATGTGTGAACTGGGATTCTCAGCCCTCACAAATATAAAAACTAAGAAACGGATTAAATTGTTGGCTGCTGAAGAGGAAATGAGAGTGTGTCTGTCAACTGTCCCTCCTAACATAGAGCGGATATGCAACTCGAGGCAGGCACACGTGTCCCACTGATCAGGTATGTTATTGTTGTAGCATAGTAGTTTATTTAAACATTATTTCCTTATGTCCATTCCTGTATATATATATATATAATATATATATATATATATATATATATATATATATATATATATATATATATATATATATAATATATATATATATATATATATATATATATATATATATATATATATATATATGTCTGCTGCGCCGCCGAAGTCCAAGATATAATCTAGTGCGCCGCCGTCCAGTGAAGTTTGAGAACCTCTGCTCTAAGGGCTAATGCCACGGAGATGACCACCGCATGCCATGCGCAGCATAGCGTATGCTCCCATCTTTACCTTTACCTAGCAAATTTAAGAGTTTATCGTGTTTTGTGCCAGACATCATGTGTATGCCATACTTATTATGGCTTTGAAATGCACTTAAATACACTTAGTCTAATTCTCACATCATTATTTCCATGCGTGACGAGTCTAAACCGTCAATTTCGCTCTCAAAGTCAGCTTACCATGTTCCCTCAGGCCACCCCGACCCCGTGCACAACTGTACCGTGTTCAACCTGTCCGTGTCGATGGTCAACGTGCGCTGCGTGGCGGGCTTCGACGGGGGGCTGCCGCAAAGGTTTCTGATGCAGCTGCGGTACCACGGCCAGAAGCGACTACTGGCCAACGTGACGAGCGAGGTGAGTCCCGCGTTATGACCCGAACCATGATGTACATTGCACTCCATAAGCCGATTTAAAGCTTAAGGAAGTGAAATTAACGAGCTTGAAAGGCTTTGTTAAATGTAAAAATATAGCTAAAAAAACATAATCTATTTAGGTATTTTGCATACCAAGCAATTCATATATCAAGAAATATTATATGACATTTAGTTGTTACAAATCACACTTTTAATCAGCTGGTACATTTCACTACACAAACCCAAGAGAAGACTT
>JACEEZ010009803.1:24339-119339 GCA_016584305.1 Chionoecetes opilio | reverse complement strand
GCGCTACTTTATTTAGCCGTCATTTTCGTATAATTGATATTATTGTTGCAGATTTATGCCAATATGATGGAGAATTTTCTCAGGAAGACGATGGTGGCACTAGTTTTTTTTTCAATATCAAATGGTGGTGTCGGAAAACTAGTTGGGAATAAGGTTTGATAAGCCAGATGGTCGCCGCACTAGGCTACGGGCGTCACTCATCACAATACAGCGGGATGCGGGACTCGCTTTCTAGGTATATAACTCGGTGGTGATAGATAGATATTATAGTTTTAAGGCGCCGCAACTGCGGGGTTATTGACGCCTGCTTACATAAAATACACGAAAAGTAAAATTAAAAAACTAAATTTAAGATAAAATAAAAATATTTAAAATAACAAAATACATAAAAGAACAAGAGTACATTAAAAACAATAATAAGTGAATATTAAAAACATCATAACTTGTTGAGAAGGCCAGCCCTCTCAATAAAGGTATGGACTTCGTGTCCCGGAGAGAAACACCTCTCTCCCAATGCCAGGGAGAGACGGTAGGCACCGTCCGACCCCCGACACCGGGACAAAAATTGCTCATGTAGGTCCCCAAGACTAGGACACTCGACCAGCAAGTGCCGCACAGTTAAGGGGACCAAACAATCATCACAGTAAGGAGGGTGGCCCCCCTCCATGAGGAACACATGAGTATATAGTGTGTGACCAATACGCAATCGTGCCAAGGCAGTCTCCCATCTCCGGGAGAGACCGCAGTAGCTCCAGTCCTCGATACTTTGGCGTATGGTGCGTAGTTTATTTTGCCCTATAGTAATCCAACGTTCCTGCCAACTGTTGTGAACTGATCTATGGATTGCCGAGCGTAGGTCCGTAGCCGGCACTGCATAATGTGATAGAGCTGGTCTTCTAGCTGCAGCTTTTGCCAAGGCATCAGCTTCCTCATTACCGGCAACACCTACATGTGCCGGTACCCAACAAAAGCTGACAGTCCGGCCTCGCCTCTTGAGCAGATAAAGCCATTCCAGGATGGCATTGACCCGCGGATGGGGAGAGTTAAAATTACATAGTGACTGAAGAGCACTACAAGAATCACTAAAAATTGTAAAAGAGACATCCGGAAGAGTAAGAATAGCCATGAGAGCATATAAAATAGCACATTTTTACACTTTATAACGTAAAATGTATTACATACACACACGGGGGATATGTAGTGTTAAGCTCCGCGGACGCCGCCGCTCCGCTACTCCCGAAGGGGGGAAGGAAGGAAATTGCGTGCGCGGAGGCTCAACGGGGGGTGTTGATATACGTAGCTCCTGTTGTAGCGTCCCCCCAACCCGCTATGGTTCTTCCAATCGGTCGCTGGTCGTGGCATGACAAATAACCCCGGCACCTCTACCTGAAGGTGTTGGGTTGGGCTTTATCTCCTTGTACCGGAAGGTACAACGGGGCAGTGCCCGTAGCTTCGGAGATACGGGGAGCTTACCTTCCCAGGCTTATAACGCCCCGGGCTTTACCCGGGGGGGCGACCCTCCCTGTTCCCCCCCGAGGCCCCTAGCTTGCATAGTTGCCCCGGGGTCAATCCATTATCGCCCGCCCCTGTCATACACTGTCAATCATATAGATACATCACCATCTGCTGCGTCGCCTTCAGGAAGACCTGTATGTGATGCTCAAGAGGTCCTAAGATCCTGTTGCAGGTGCCTCGTAATGCCCCGGGGTTCCGGGGGGGAACCCAGGGGAAGCCTCCTGAAGGAGGTATCTCGTAGGGCGTCATAGTAGCGTAGAGTTTCACCTCCAGCCCACGCCCGCCCCTAGTGCCTGCCCCCAGCGCCCAGTGGCTCCCCAAGGGCCCTGAAGAGAGGCCACAGGGGTAGGTAGTGTGGAGGGACGTCATGGTCTCGTAGAGTAGCACTTCCCGATCCCCTGGGGCAAAGTGAGGGCGCCCCTTGGTTGCCCCACGGCGGATCCGGGAAGCCAGGCGGCCCCAGGGGAATCACCACCGGGGCGGGCAGTGTTGCAGGGACATCTTGGTCTCGTAGAGTTGCACTTCCCGCCCCTGGGGTTATGCGGGGTATTCCTTAGTCGTCCCGTCGAAGCTCGTCGTCCCTGGGGCAAAGTGAAGAGCCACAGGGGCAACACCGAGCGCCGCTATTTGCCCTGCCGTGGCCCCTTCATCTCAGGAGCCCAGGAGGAACACAGGGGCAAAGCCACCAGGGCAGGTGCCTGGCAGGACGTCGGGACTTCGTAGAGATGAGTAGCACCTGCCCCAGGGGACAAGCGGAGTGGCGGGCGTCGGGCGTCTGGTAAAGAAGGACGCGGCGTGTGTTGGCACGTACTTGAGCGCGTGGTATCTGGAAGGAATACCACCTAACTCGCTCACCGCGCTAAGACACTAGTCTCGTAAGATATCACCGCGACGCAATAAGACGTGTGGCCACACCGCAGGATATATAGAATCTGCCCCTCTCCCCTGTCTTCAGGGTGTCCGGCGTGTGGTGGGTACATGTCAAAGGTTATTTCAGTGCTGACATAAGTGTGAAGTGATGGCGTGAATTGAGGGATGAATATTCAGCACTCTTCCTCCTTCTCCTCGCCTCCTCACCTTCTCACTCTCTCACACTCTCCCTCACCTTCTCTCACTCTCTCTCTCACTTTCTCTCTCTCTCTCTCCGTCTCCTCCCCTCATCTTCTCTTTCGCCGGGGGACGGGAGGGACCCTGAGCTGTGGTCAGCAAATGTGCAGGTGGGCGCCGGCCACCCCTTCATAGGGCTGATAAGGAAGATTGTTGTAAGCACAGCATCAATTGCCTCTCTCTCTATCTACCCCCGTCATCAGTACTCTGCCTCTTCCTTCCTTCTCTTCCATTCCTTCTCTTCCTCCTTCTCTTACCCCATTTATTCTTCCTTCCCTTCTATTCCCCATTCTCCACGTTCTCAGCCCTCACATTACCCCCATCCGAAGAAGACGGCCGTCCTCGGTCGTGCTGGGGCCTGTTTGCGTCAAGGCCTGCAATTAAAGCGAAGGGTTAGAAGAGTCTGAGGGCTGTGTAGGACGTGTGGATGAGGCACCACCTGGGAAGCATTTAGAATGCGGACAACGATGAAAGAGTCCATTCATTTCAGGGGAAGTGTGAAGGGGTGCAGGTTCGTATGTTTAGGGCGCAGGAGAGATCGCAACCAACATGCGCATCCCATGATGTGTCGTCAAGTAGGTTGGCCAAAAAGGCTTCGGTGAAGCTCAAAGGTTGTGATGCAATCGTGGGTCGGTTGCCGGGAAATACTAAATTGGGGCGGTCCTTTGTGATCCATGGTGTGGTGGGAACCTGTGGAGGGAGAATTAGCCTAACTCTACATATATACATATATATATACATATATATATATATTATTCGTGGGAACCTGTGGGGAGACAATTAATTTATTACCGCGGTCTTCGCCATCACTACATCTGAAATAGAAACACAATTTACACCAGTACACTCAGAAACACAATATGGTATGACATGATATGACATGACATGATATGACGACATGACATGACAAGATATGACATGACATGTCATGACATGACATGACATGACAGGGCACAGTGCGACGGGAGGGTCCCCGACAATGTTCCATGCCCGTGAATCGATGCCGTTTATACCCCGTCGGGTCTACAGGGCCTGAACTTTGGCGGAGTCAGGGCGAATCCCCCCGGGACTGAAGGTGCAGGGCATCTTGATCCCTGTCCTCTTCTCGCCCAGAGAACCGTGGGGGGATTACTAGGTGGGCGCCACTCCTTGGCCCCCGAAGAGGGAGGATGTGGTGGGAATCGCCATTCGTCAGCCCCACGGCCTACCTACCTATCACCACCAAGCTCGGGGAGGACCTTAACCATACCTCAGGTCTCTTGACCGACCTGACCATGCCCCGCTGTTCCGGGCGCGGAAGTTTTGTCAAGATCGGCGTGCTGCGGATCCACCCCGCCGGGTACGTTTAAACCCCGCACGGGTCTACAGGGCCTGACTCTTGCCAGGAGTCAGGGAGCATCCCCCCGGGTAAAATAAGGATGGGAACGGGTGAGTCGATCGTGGGCCAGGTACTAATTAATCCCGGCCGCCCCGGCACGGTGCTGATACTACACGCGTCACCTGGAGGCCGAGTTAATTTGTCCTTCCTCGTACGACCGAGATCGTGGGCCAGGTACTTATTTTCCCCGGCCACCAGGCACGCCAGGGAGCCGAGTTAATATTTCTCCTCCTCTTACGACCGACCCGTTATCCTCCCCCTAAATGTTAGTCCTTTCACGCTCAGGTACTTCATAAGGAACATCCCCCGCAGCCCTAAGCTTTACCTACCTATCCACCCACCGGAGCACACGGTAGCCCGCCGAGCCGCTGCAGTCAGCTCGCCGTGCTAACCATATGTTCCCGGTGTTCGTCAGTCACTTCACACATTCATACTATATATGGTGGTGGGCCTAATACTCTTCCCTTATCTACAGCTAAGCCACGCCAGCGACTAGATCGGATCCTACTCAGTGCGCCAATATGTTAAGCTCCGGGACGCCGCCGCTCCGCTACTCCCGAAGGGGGGAAGGAAGGAAATTGCGTGCGCGGAGGCTCAACCGTGTTGATATACGTAGCTCCTGTCGTAGCGTCCCCCCAACCCGCTATGGTCTTCCAATCGGTCGCTGGTCGTGGCATAACAAATAACCCCGGCACCTCTACCTGTAGGTGCTGGGTTGGGCTTTATCTCCTTGTACCGGAAGGTACAACGGGGCAGTGCCCGTAGCTTCGGAGATACGGGGAGCTTACCTCCCCAGGCCTATAACGCCCCGGGCTTTACCCGGGGGGGCGACCCTCCCTGTTCCCCCCCGAGGCCCCTAGCTTGCATAGTTGCCCCGGGGTCAATCCATTATCGCCCGCCCCTGTCATACACTGTCAATCATATAGATACATCACCATCTGCTGCGTCGCCTTCAGGAAGACCTGTATGTGATGCTCAAGAGGTCCTAAGATCCTGTTGCAGGTGCCTCGTAATGCCCCGGGGTTCCGGGGGGGAACCCAGGGGAAGCCTCCTGAAGGAGGTATCTCGTAGGGCGTCGTAGTAGCGTAGAGTTTCACCTCCAGCCCACGCCCGCCCCTAGTGCCTCCCCCGAGCGCCCAGTGGCTCCCCAAGGGCCCTGAAGAGAGGCCACAGGGGTAGGTAGTGTGGAGGGACGTCATGGTCTCGTAGAGTAGCACTTCCCGATCCCCTGGGGCAAAGTGAGGGCGCCCCTTGGTTGCCCCACGGCGGATCCGGGAAGCCAGGCGGCCCCAGGGGAATCACCACCGGGGCGGGCAGTGTTGCAGGGACATCTTGGTCTCGTAGAGTTGCACTTCCCGCCCCTGGGGTTATGCGGGGTATTCCTTAGTCGTCCCGTCGAAGCTCGTCGTCCCTGGGGCAAAGTGAAGAGCCACAGGGGCAACACCGAGCGCCGCTATTTGCCCTGCCGTGGCCCCTTCATCTCAGGAGCCCAGGAGGAACACAGGGGCAAAGCCACCAGGGCAGGTGCCTGGCAGGACGTCAGGACTTCGTAGAGATGAGTAGCACCTGCCCCAGGGGACAAGCGGCGTGGCGGGCGTCGGGCGTCTGGTAAAGAAGGACGCGGCGTGTGCTGGCACGTACTTGAGCGCGTGGTATCTGGAAGGAATACCACCTAACTCGCTCACCGCGCTAAGACACTAGTCTCGTAAGATATCACCGCGACGCAATAATACGTGTGGCCACACCGCAGGGTATATAGAATCTGCCCTTCTCTCTCCTGTCTTCAGGGTGTCCGGCGTGAGGTGGGTACATGTCAAAGGTTATTTCAGTGCTGACATAAGTGTGAAGTGATGGCGTGAATTGAGGGATGAATATTCAGCACTCTTCCTCCTTCTCCTCGCCTCCTCACCTTCTCACTCTCTCACACTCTCCCTCACCTTCTCTCACTCTGTCTCACTTTCTCTCTCTCTCTCTCTCTCTCTCTCTCTCCTTCTCCTCCCCTCATCTTCTCTTTCGCCGGGGGACGGGAGGGACCCTGAGCTGTGGTCAGCAAATGTGCAGGTGGGCGCCGGCCACCCCTTCATAGGGCTGATAAGGAAGATTGTTGTAAGCACAGCATCAATTGCCTCTCTCTCTATCTACCCCCGTCATCAGTACTCTGCCTCTTCCTTCCTTCTCTTCCTCCTTCTCTTACCCCATTTATTCTTCCTTCCCTTCTATTCCCCATTCTCCACGTTCTCAGCCCTCACATGTAGTAACAGTATCCGATGGATGGAATGGTTACGAGGAGGCCGACAAATATAACCTGACAGGCAGCCTCGGTCTCAAACTTGTTTACGTGCACGTGCACACGCACGTGCACTAGGGTTGTGCGGTATCAAGAAAATACCGGTATTGCCGATACCGGTACGTCCTCACACCGGTATACCGATGCCGTGCCAAAATCCGGTCGGTATTTGATTTTTTCGTTTTTTTTTTTACTTGGCCATTCTCAGACAATTATTAATCTCTACAGCATCGACCCCCCTAAAATAAAGTTTTCTATAGCGTCGGCCATTTCTTTTTTTACAATTCTTAACCCCTACCGTACAGCATAGACCCCCCTAAAATAAAGTTTCTTGTGGCGTCGGCCAGTGCCGGATTTAAGGGGGGACCGAGTAGGCCATGGCCTAGGCCCCACTCCCGCAAGGGCCCCGCATCACAGAGGAAAAAATAAGTTTTCAATGAAAATCTGAATGCTGGACATTTCTTATTTGCTCGAACACTGTTACATTGCATGTACCATAATATGCCACAAATTAGTACCAACATAATGAAAAATATGTGTGGAAAATGTTTCAATTAAACTAATATGAAATCTGAACCACATTTGGTAAAATTATAGAGTCCTTTCCCGCCCTTATTAGTGGTTTTATTTTCTCCAGACCTTCACAAATCCCTTCATATACCTCTAAAACGTAATAATAAAGTGGGGGAGAGATTAAAAAATAAAAAATAAATTACTAACCTAACCTGGTATAATTGTAGACCTTTCCCACCCTTATATCTCGTTAGGAGGTTATTGGTTAGGTTGTAGTGAGGTTAGGTTAGAACTTTTATTTTGGGGGGTCCAGGGCGGTGGTAATGTAGGGGGGTGGGGGCGTTGAAGCATCTCTCCCCCACTTTATAATTACGTTTTAGAGGTATCTGAAGGGGTCTGTGAAGGACTGGCGAAAAAAGATACACTAATAAGGGCGGGAAAGGACTAGAATTTTACCCCACATTTCATTCAGGGCCCCGCACTCCCACCGGCCTAGGGCTCCGCACACCATAAATCCGCCCCTGGCGTTGGCCATATGTTTTTTTACAATTCGTAACCCCTACCGTACAGCATAGACCCCCCTAAAATAAAGTTTTATGTGGCGTAGGCCATTTCTCTTTTTGTATCAGTAGCGTGAGATGGGTATATATCGTACACGGGGGTGTAACATACAGTGGCCATAATTTCTATACTATTGAAAAATAAATTAGTTTGCCATTGATGTTAAAAGAAGAAAAAGTAACTCATCGGCTAGGCGGGAGAGGCTTGTTTAAATCGCGAAGGACGGGACTCTCAGGTAATATTTTTGTTTTTTTCGGTGCTCGATGTAATATTTCGCACTCCTGATATAGTGTTTCCTGACTATGAATATGTGCTAATTCTGATGGTTGATGTTTAATAGTGAAAACAATATTACTTCAAAGATATCTGATGACTAAGGTCTCCAACCAGACGTTTCAGTCGGCATCATGAATGTGATACAAAAATTTAATGGCATCGGGGGCTGAGCGTACGGGGGTGTATCGTACTGTACGGCTCGCCCCCTATTTAAATCCCAGTTAAAGACCTGCTCCATAAAACAAATAAACAACAAAAATGCTTGGTTGCGTACAAGCTTTTAATTACTGTTAAGCATCCTAGCTAGGTACATGAACTTGTGAGTGTAGAACATATTCAGTAGAACATAGCATAAATAGCTGTGTGTGATTATGGGGATTTTTCATTATATAAATATACATTATATTTACTGGAAGACGTGTATATTACCTTTGAGGCTATTAAGTGCCTTCCATAGGTTACAGCTCAACCTAAAAGCATGACAAGAAAACGAAGATACAGCGTTGCAAAAGAAAGTAAACTGAAGTTGAAGAAGAGCTCTGACGAGGCAGACTCTGAAAAACTACTTTTCAACGATTCATCTGAATACTCTGATGAGGAAGACGAGGAAGCATTTACAGAGCCAAACTTTTTCCAGGATAAGGCTCCAACGGAAGGTGACTTCGTTTTAGTTGAGCTACAACTGGAGGCAGGCAGGAGTGTGGGAGGCAAGGCTCATTGTGTCAGTAAAGTATTAAATCTTGAGGACAATTCTGAATACAATATTTCCTTCCTGAGAATGAGCTCCAAAGTAGGTTTTTATGACACATTCTACTTGCCTGAAATTATAAATGTCACCAAGGTTAATAGGCATATGGTGAAAGGGCTCCTAGGGGAACCTGTGAGAGCTCAAACTAAGAGGCTAGATTTGCAAACTAGATTTGTGAAATTTAATAAATGTCTCAAGAAATTCAATATGAGGTACACAGAACAGCCAGAACAGGTGTCTTTCCGTCTGATTATAACAGTGGGACTTTGTGAGATTCTTGCAAATCCACTGTAGTTATTTTGGATTGGATCGACAAGTTATGGAAACAACTTAAGTTATAAATATGTGCTTATTTGCTAGTTAAAAGGTAAACAAGTCTTTGTATGTAAGTCTGTGTTTTCTTCTTGAATCAATTTATTACGGAATAATCTTTTTTACTGTGTAAGTGCACATTTTTGTTATTACAGATATGCTGTATGGATCACCCCCATGCCTTGTATAGATCACCCCCACAGCGGGGGTGATCTGTACAGACCGTACCCCTTTGGAAAATGGTGAATTGTGGCCCTCCACGATTTTTTTGTTTTGTTTAAAGAATAATTCCTCAGAGCCGTAATAATCTACCGCTGCAGCTTAGTGTTGGCCGAAGCCACCACCCCGGGAGGGGGGTCACAAACCCCCGGCTAACACCCGGTACCCATTCACTGCTGGGTGGACAGGGGCTCGGGTTTTAAGAAAGACCACCCATCTATCTTCGCTCCGCCCGGGTATCGAACCCGGGACTTCTCGGTTGTGAGCCGAGCGTGCTAACCACTACACTACGGAGTACCAATACCAATTTCATACTTGATTAAAAATAATCACCAAGGTACTCTGTACCTGGAATATATTTTGCTGCCAATAATTTTCAATATAATTGTTAACCTGATTTTTAGTGAATATTATTCCACTAGTAGTACGTTACACCCCTATCTCACCCTAATTAGTATGTATAATGTAACCTCTAAATAAAGAAAATAACAATAATTTGATTCAAATTTCCTTTTAACATTTATTTTAGGACAAAGCTCCTGAGATTCCTAGGAAAGACAGTTTAGATATAGATATATAGTAGGGTGGTCCTTATTTTCGAAGTTCACAAATATCAAAGTCTTACCCTCTCATGTTGTTCCTATATGTAAAATAAAATTTATCACAAAATATGAGAACAATTGAAGAATGTTTAGAGGTAGCTCAATGAGGTTGAAGTTTTGAGTATTTCAGGTGGTGCGGCGGCTGCGGCATGTATGATTTTGGAAATTTGGAGCAGTGACTTCAAGAATATGGGACTTTGAAGCATTCAGACATGTATTAAACTCTGTTGTGTACTGGGTACATATTTATTATACATGTTTATTAATGTTTGATGACCATGCTGATTGTTGAATAAACTAACAAAAAGGCTTTGAATTCAAGCTTTCGTGAGAGTGACATATATACCTATTACCTAACAATATGTTCATTTTCTGTTTTGCAGGATACCTGAACAGTGATCATGGCCACTAGATCCCAAGACCAAGTGTACCTCATTGGGAACACTGTGCCCGAATTATTAGGTAGTAAGCTACCGTCGCAGCGTATGGCACTCGGTTTATTTTTGCATCACCATCTTGAACTTAATGAACCAGTGCGACAGTCTTCTGATGCTACCATATCGGAGATTGCCAAATTTTGGCAGAAGGCAAGGATTCCAATGCGAGATCATCAAAACTGTCAAACAAAATTACAAAAGACATTTGAGAAATGGCGTCTCCTTAAGAAAAACAAAGGAAGGCTGTCTGCTACACAGCAAGCCAACGAGAGTGCTTTCGTTTCAGAGCTTGACAATCTCTTTGATGTTGCCCATGCAAAAGCTCTCGACATGGTGACAATCGCTGAAGACAAGGACTTCTTGGTGGCACAGCGTGAAGACGGAAGGCGAGGTACAATGGCAAGTGTTGACAATGTACTGTTTGCTAAGGAGAAACGAGTAGCTGATAGACAGAGGAAGATGGCAGAAAGACGCCGCCGCATGGAAGAAACAATCGGCAGAGAGAACGACAATGGAGCTAGCCTCGTCCACCAGCAGCGAGTCAGCTCAAGATGAAAAGAATAACCAGAAGATCAGTGACTTAGAGGACTCGGGAGCTGTTGCTGGTGCTTCAACTTCTCTCAAGAGAAAGAGGGGTACCAAAAAAATCATCACACCACAGCTCTCAGCAGCACTGGACAGGACGAAGGTCTCGGACCGCAAGGCGACCTTTGTCATTGCCGAAACTGTCAAGAGGATGGGTGAACATATCGACAACCTAGCCTTGAACAGATCGTCCATACGCCGGATGAGATTGGAGCATCGAGCTCAAAGAGCAGCTGATCTCAAGGTCGCGTATCATTGGTCAGTCATTGGGATGGAAAACTTCTTCAAGATTTGACAGGAACAGAGAAGATTGATCGGCTCCCAATACTTGTCTCTGGTAAAGACGTTTCTCAGGTGAGGCTCAGGCTGCAGCAGTTTTCGAGGCAGTGGAAGATTGGGGTATTGCTGACAACATCAAAGCCATGTGCTTCGACACAACCAGCTCAAACACCGGCAGATTGGCCGCTTCTTGTGTGCTCTTGGAGCAAAAGCTTTGTAGGGAGCTTCTGTCACTGACTTGCAGACATCATGTTATGGAGCTCATCATTGGTGTCGTCTTTCAAGTATGCATGGGCTCCACATCTCCTTCAGAGGTTCAACTATTCAAGCGTTTCCAGGCACGCTGGGCGTACATTGACAAGGAGAAATACGGCACCGGAATCGAGAGTGATGAAGGCTCAAGCTCCGTGGAAGACATAAAAGAATCGACCATCGACTTTGCCAACAGGCAACTGGTGAAGGGACAGCCGAGAGATGACTACAGAGAGTTCCTGGAATTGGCGCTAATTTTCCTTGGAACCATTCCTTCTCGAGGAGTACGATTCATGTTGCCAGGACCAATGCACCACGCACGCTGGATGTCCAAGGTCATCTACTCCTTGAAGACTTGGATGTTCCGAGGGCAGTTCAAGCTGACAAAGAGAGAGGAGATGGGACTCCGTGATGTGTGCATATTTGGTGTTCGTGTATATTTGAAAGCGTGGAATACAGCGCCCGAACCAGCAAGTGCACCATACAACGACTTCCTACTCTTGACATCCCTGCTCGAGTACTCTAGCATCCACGGAGCTATCTCCAAAGCAGCATCGGAAAAACTCGCCAAGCACCTGTGGTACTTGGCAGTCACTCGTTGGTTTGGCATTATTTGACAGCCAGGTCAATCCATCAACAAAAAGGCTGATGGTGCGTGCCATAAAAGAACAGGAGCCTACTCCATCTCACGCAAAGAAGGTGACAGTCAGCCTCAAGTCCTTCCGAGAGAAGAAGTTCGAAGAATTCGTCACGCTGAAGTATGTTGCCCTATTCGAGCTGATGGACTTACCAGATGGATTTCTCCAAGTAGACCCAGAGATGTGGAAGGATCGGGAAGACTTCCAAAAGGCCAGAGGGATCGTTTGCTCGATAAAAAGTCGGAACGACCAAGCGAACGTGGAGTGGCACTCATACAGGAGTTCAACAGACTCCTGACACGGGATGAGTCTCAGCTGCAGTACCTGCTTCAAGTCGTCGAAGAACATCGGCGGGCTTTCCCAGACAGCAGGAAGCAGACTCTTACTGGACAATGAGATAACTGACACTGAAGAGCACACAGAATAATGTTGAATGTGATCGATCGGACACTAAATGGTTATAAACGGCAGACCTGTAGCTAGCGTAGCACTGAAGTGTAGCTACATATTTAGTAATATTGTTTGTGTAGTTTTGTGGTGTGTACTCTATAATTCTATTCTTGATGTATGATAATTAAGGAATACATTTTTGACCATGTGACAAGTTTAGTTTCCGCAAATGACGAAACAGTTCATAATGGGTTTTACTCGAAATGTTGTAAACTTTGACGTGTGTGAGCTACCTAAAAAAAATTTTTGTTTGTTTTCTCTTTTTTCCATGCGTTTTTAATCCAAAAGGAACAACATTGGGGGTAAGACTTTGGAAAATATCAAATATTATGTACTATAATTATGTAATTGAAAGATTATAATCTTTATAATTATATTTTGACGTAACAGTTCCTTAAAGGCTGTCGGACCATACATGAGTAGATCATACTTTCAAATACTATTTCTTCAAACCAATGTTCGTGGTATGGACATGAGTATATCAAAACCATTGGTTTTATTAGTGAAAACCTGATTTTCAAAATAAGAGCACTTAAGATTGCTTATTTGGTTTAAGATAAACATCAAATATTGGTCGCTAGCACCCAGTTGTCCGCAAGTTGCCTATCTAATCAAGATTTATGGACATTTTGAACGGGATCTTAATATTCAGTGCAGTGGCCTATTGTGCGACAGTGACTTACGTAAGACTCTCTCTCTCTCTCTTTATTCTGGAAATATTGTGGATTTTCTTGCTATATTCAAGAAAAATCTGAAAATTTCATGAGTGTAAATCTGACTGAAACCCCAAAAATCATGAAAAATCCAGGCTTTTCTGGCAATCTGGCAACACTGTACTGAAGCGCATTTGTTCAGTAAAAAAAAAACGTTAGCCGTGGAATGTATCAGTACGAGGCTGCGGAAAATGGGGGAAAGCAATGTTTCCCTAATATTTAAAGAACGGGATTTTTTTCTCGAAAAAACGTTGGAGGCAAAAAAAATCCAGATTTCAACAGGCTTCCCTGTCGTAGAAGCAGATTAAAATTCCATTGATAAATGACCGCATTAAGTTTGTTTTTAGGGCATATTACCCGAAAAAATATTCCAGAAATCAAGGGAACGATTTCATAAATGTGTAAAACTCTTGCGAATAAGAAATGTACATTTTTCAAAGTGGAATACGATTCCTGCAGACACGCTCTCCATCAAGACATAAAAAATGTTTGATGGATAAAAGATTGATGTAGGGTGCATCAATAAGTTTCTGGAAATTGAACGGCACAAGGGTGCGCAAATAAAATTTATATCTCAAAATCTGTATAAGCAAAAAAGAAACGGATAGATGCTTAGGGTAGATCTCGTTGAGCTTAACATAAAGTATTCATGTCTTATTTGGTCTAGGGTTAATAGTTTCATAGTAAAAAATAGGGAATCCCAATAAAGGTTGTGTTCTGACCATTTTAAGCAGCCTATTTGGTCGATTTTTATTAGCACACAGTAAAAATGATCTCAATACTCATTGTACATCTTGCGAAGAACAATATTTGTTATATATTTTTTTTAACAGAATTCTGCCAGAGCCAATAAAACAGTTTTGAAGTTTTAGGATAGCAAAAAACGCATTTTCTGTTTCGATACGGAAAAAAGTCAATGGAAGCAAAGATGTAGAGCTCCAAAATTCCTGACCTGAGCACGTTCCAAATCTGCTCTCAGTCCAATATTTAGACTGTAAAATGAAAAAAGTTTTGTGCCCGGCAACTGTGTGCAACGTGCACAGTCACCCACATTTGTACACACTTTATAACGTAAAATGTATTACATACACACACGGGGGATATGTAGTAGGATTGGTTACGAGATCGACAACTATAACTCGTCACAGGCAGCTTCTGTCTCTGACTTGTTTACGTGGACGTGCACAAACACACATTTAAGCACAAACACACACTTTTCAAACACACGTGTACCATCACTCCCCTGCAAACTCCCCCTCACATTCCTATAAGAGTGCTGCGAGAAAAAAATATCCAGGGGGGGGGGGGGGGGGGGCTTTCATGCGAGAGCACGCACGCGCACGTCTGTCTAGTCTCTGAGACGGAATCTGAGAGACTGAAGCCGCGAACGCGCGAAGCACGTTTGTTCTGTAAAAAAAACGTTCGCCGTGAAATGTATCACTACGAGGCTGCGGAAAATGGTGGGAAGCAATGTTGCCCTCCCTAATACCGCAAGAACCGGATTTGTTTCGACAATACGTTATAGAGGGAAAAATCCAGATTTCAACAGGCTTCCCTGTGGTATAAGCAGATTAAAATTCCATTTATACATAACCGCATTAAGTTTGTTTTTAGGGCATATTACCCGAAACAAATATTGCAGAAATCAAGGGAGCGATTTCATACATGCGTAAAACTCTTGCGAATACGAAATGTACATTTTTCAAAGTGAAATACGATTCCTGCAGACACGCTCTCCATCAAGACATAACAATATGTTAGACGGATAAATGATAGATGTAGGGTGCATCAATAAGCTGCTGGAAATTGAACGGCACAAAGGTGCGCAAAATATCAAAAACTGGTATATCTCAAAATATGTATAAGCAAAAGAGAAACGGATAGAGGTTTAGGGTAGATCTCGTTGAGCTTAACAAAAAGTATTCATGCCTTATTTGGTCTAGGGTCAATAGTTTCATAGTAACAAATTGGGAAACGCAATAAAGGTTGTGTTTTTACCATTAGAAGCTGCCGAAAATTTGGTCACTTTATTATCATACAGACGTAAAGATGATCTCAATAGCAATTGTACATCTAAATTTCATCCATAAATAACCCCATCATTTTTTTTTTTATCAAAATAATTGATATATCTCAAAAACGTGACATGTTGGGAAGGATAGCGCCATAGGGTAGATCTCGTGAAGCTGGACATAATATATTTGTGTCATTTTTCTTCTAGTGTACATACGTAAAAATTATATCAGTAACAATTGTGTATCATGTTGTTGTTATTAATTGTTGTTGTTCAATGTCATTTTTCCTGTGACGAATATTTGTGGAGGTCTTGGTCCTAGTATTGGTACCTAGTATATATTATGAATTACAGCATCACTACTGATTTGTCTGTGCCACTGAAGATGGTACACAGTAGTTTATATCATGACTGTATAATCTACACTGTTTCAGTGCTGTTTATGCTTTGTATCTGCAAGTATAAACTGTTTCAAATTTCACTACTCGTTTTTTTGGGGGGCGACGACGATGGCGGGAAGACATTCAAAACATAAACACTAATTGGCGATCTTAGTGTAGGTAACCACTCGGTTGATATTTTCGTAATTTGTTCATTTATAGCCATAATATGACACAGATGATGGACACAAAATGACATAGACTCTCCAAATAGCCCCTTCTAACATTCCTGAAATTATGGATGAAGAAATGTAAGTATTAACGACACCAGACGTCTGTAAATCGAAAAAAAACGTTCTCATGGCGACTTTAGTGTTATCTACGGTACCAATACTTTATAAACGGCATTTATCTTATATGTATCCATTTACTCTGCTTTTTATTTCCCACAAACATTCATAGTTTCTATATAATTGGATGAATTTTGTCCAAAAGTGCTTGTCTGCAAAGCACATCTTAGCAATCCTCTCGCGACACTGTCAGTGGCGAAACTGCCGCCCAGCACATTCACGGTGCGATCTGGTCTGAACCGGATGAGTTGGCGGATCTAAAAACCAATCACTGCTTGGTCGCCATCCGACCAACTGTCAGTCGGTCGGACAAACCACAATCACCCCATACACGATTCAATCTGGTCGGATCCAACCAGATCTGTCCGATGGTCTCAAGACCAAATCGCACCGTGGATGGGGGCCTTTAGACGTCAAAGTTTTGATGTTTTCCGATTTGCGGCACCTGCTGAGTAGGGGGATTGGGTTCCACGTGAGTGACGTCCTAATCATCCCCATGGATCGGCATCTAGGCTGTAAACTCTCTTTGGGAGGGTACTAGCTGGCGATTAAGAGTCCAGCATATAATTAAAACCATGGGTTTATAAAACGCACACACACACACACACACACACACACACACACACACACACACACATAGTACACATACACACACATGTGGTCTGATCAGATGCGTTCCCGCCTGGAAATCATTAGGTCGGCAGTTCCAGCCCCGCTCAGGGTGGAATCCGTATACAGCCTAGGTTGTTAATCTCTCCCTTGAAGGGGATACATGTAGTGTGTGAGGTCCAAGGTCCATCCCTTAGATCAACAGCAACGAGCTCAAAGGTCTTTCTGGAAAGGTATTTGCATATACGCATGCACGCTCGCACGCATTCGAGGGAGATATGTGAGGGGGGTGTCATAATTATCAGTCTTGACTTGTTCATAAAATAAGAGATAACAGTTGACATCAAGTGGGCATTATTACCAGCACCTCCTTGTTCAAGTCTTAGGAAAAGTGGATTTGGGGAGGGGGTTATTTTAGTTTAGCTTAAATATACGTAGTTTGACTCGTAGTAACGTAGTTTCGACAAAACAAATTAAAAATGACAAAAGCATGCCACAACAAATCCGGGTGGACAGCAGTACATAACTTTTCTCTCGCAGCCATAATGAAGACAGCAAGTGGAGCGCAACATTCGTGAAACACAATAGTCGAAAGCTAATAATCTGTAGCACCCTTAAAAAACAGATTTCGTGATCATCTCTCCAAAATTAGGTTTCTGTGTTTTATTTTGTAGATATATATATATGAAACATTTTTGGCTTGGGTAACCTTCTGAGAAAGTGTCCAAAGTACACTTTTTTCACTTTTAAGGGTGAGCGGGGTACCCGAAATCGACTGCCCGGAGATAGAAATTTAAAAAAAATGCATAACTTGTCACAGGATTGAGATAATCACTTGAAATTTGGTATGGACATTCTAGCGAGCAAGCACAGGGCATGTTGTCAATTTCAATTGATTGTGATATAGCTAGGGGATATTATCACAGAATACGTGTACCAAAACTCGGTCAAAATGAACGAAAATATGAAGTTTATTGCAACATGTTCAATACTACTGTATTTACGTGTAAATTGAAAATGAATACCATTACAAATAGTCAAGTAAAGTATTAGGCACACTAAAACACAATACACAAGTATTGTGATACTACTGGTACATAATGTATTATACTCTTGACATTATTAAATATAGTAAATGTTACTAAATATGCAATATAATGCAGAAATCACATCCGTCCTTATATACGTATCATGAGATAAACGTAGGTCTACGTGCTTACAATTGAACATGTTTGGTATATGTACATGAAAAATAAATGGACTGTTAGTCCCATACTATGATTACCCGAAGACAATGGTGCATTATTATCTCAACAGAAATGACAAATTCAGCGTACTAATAGTCAGTTTAAGCAATCAAAATAAGCAATACAGTAGTATATGAATATTAATCTTGGAAAAATTATGTGTACTATAATAGCATAAACTACATTAACTGTGGTCAGAAGCAAGAAAACAAAAAAACATGTTGTAATGTCATTAAATGTCCGCTAGAGTACAGCAATTGTACTATTCCACGTTCAGGACTATCCGAATCTTCAAGAATATATCCATCCATGTCAGGTGGGTCTTGTTACAACAGTTCTCCGCTCATTACACAAGTCTGTACATGCAACTCCGACGATGTCGGCAGCCACACCTTTTTGGGTGCTGCATGGTAGCGACGATGATGCAGCGACACTTCATGCTGTCAGGATTGACTCAGGTGCGACGAGGTTGGGTCATCAAACGATTGAGATTCTCTGTCGCCGAAACCGTCCAGCCGTGACCATGAGGTGATGGGGCGTTCATGTCACAAGCAAAAACATCGTCGCCAGACGGCAGCTGGTAGTTGGCCCGACGTATGTGAAGGGACAGCGGATCAGCATGGGGAAGTTTGGTGATATCCGTGGTCTGAGCGATTCCATTGGAGTTGGCGGACAATCATAGTGTGGTTGTTACTGGGAAGCACCAACTTGCTGTAAATGTTGTTCTGAGTGGGACGAATTCTGTTCCTAGTGAGCACATTGCATCAAGAAAGTTTGGGTTTTTTCAAGAAGCAGCTTTCATCGTCGTTTCTTTCCGCGCCCAGCAAACCTGGCTCGTCGAGTCAGAGCCCCCAAAAACGCGTGGCATCACCGGCCAAAGCTTTACACACTTGGGCATCTAATTTTCGAGATAGATGTCACCACCTGATATATCGCCATGCCTTTTGATGGGGGACCACGGAACTTACTAGAGGGAAGTACTCTGGATATTCACCACAATGAGACCGCCAGTTACCAGGACATCTGTTTTCGGGTGAACGACAATTACTATCGGCCTCATCCCACTTTCAACGGATGCGTGCTTTGCATGGAAGAGAAAGTCGCGTATCCGCTTCCTCATGACACAAGCTAGATCAACTTGAGGAAACGACTGCATAGCTCCATTACCAATCCTTTTCAACGGGAAAAACACTCGACACCTGCCGTGACATATTACGATGCCAGTCGCCAATGTGTTGGATATACTCGTTCATTGGACATTCTTTGAGGAAGGAATCTAAGAGTTTTCTCTTTGTACGTTTCTCGATGTCTTTTGATCCGCTTGCTTATAGACACGTCGGGGTTAGGTATCTACAACCCAGTGACCAGAGCTCAGTGTCCTGTGCTTTAATCATCAAGAGGAAAAAACTTTGGACAGCCAGTTCTGCAACGTGGCTGTAAGGTTTGCTGATTGATGAGCACAGCCTTAGCATCGATGGACGTGGGTGCTCTTTGGTGGTGGGATTGGGTCTGACGCCAAATTGGATAGGATAGCAGAAGATCGCCTCTTGTTGGCTATGCTTGCCCATCAGCATCTGCGAGCGACGAGGAAACGCTTGTCAATTCATATGATTAGCAGCACATCGCGAGCCACTTGTGCATCCCTGCCCCAGCTATTCAAAAAGATGCGCAAACCACAGGAGTTGTTCCTGTTTCCGTGTCTGCATGACCAGTGCTCCGGTCTTTGCAGTAAATGATTGCAAACGTACTGGAGTTGAATGTTTCGGCAAAGGATAGTGGAACGATGAGTCTCGCCGTCAGGACTCAGCCCCGCTCTGGTGGCAAAGGAATGCACTGCTTTCAAACCCTACTTGACCTGCAGAAAAGGAGGTCCTTCTCTATTGACAAGTGAAGCATTGCTTTCCCGAGCTGATGTGGGTTATCACTTCAGCTCCTTGGAAGGGCTCTACCAAGTTGGTGGACGGTATGAATATTCGTTGGAAACCGCCTCTTCGTCCGGGCGACAGTGTGCTCCGCCATCCTTCCGTGAGTAGTGGAACCCCCCTCACCCTACAGCACAAGGTCTTGCTGCATGGTAATACGTAGCCTTGTCGGCAGCAGTTCCAAAATCCACTTGTCAAACTAGCATGGCGAAGGTCTTTCTATCAGGTCTCCACTCGTTCTTAGTATCCTTGTTTAATGGTTACTTCTATTGTCTGTGTCATGAGGGATGCTAGTGAACGTGCGATCCTTTGTGGGTTGTACAGCAAATCACCTGCCATGAGGGTCGGTTGTGTATATCTGGCGTGTTTCTGGTAGGTGCACCATGTCTAGTATGTTACACTGGGACGTACCGGCTGTAGTTTGTTGCGATATACGCGACCGTCCACGCAAAACATCTCTCCTGTAAACTATTCGATGTGCATTGGCCATTGGTTGTTCGACTCGAGCGAATGTGAAGCAAAGAAAGCAGCTTGCACCATAATTATGGAAGTCGCCAGAATTGTTTCGTTGGGCCGCAATGCGATGGAAACATCTTGCGAAGTCCCGTTGGAGCTCCAGAAGCTTTCTTACGACACCAGATTGTGCATGTTTTCGGTGTTTCATTCCGGCGATGATCGAAACCAGCCGTACAGGTCACGAAGTCACGGGCTGTCACTCCCTGTTCTTTCTGCCTTCCAACTCCAAGAATGCGCCCACGTAAGCGCCACAGGATTCATACATCAGCTTCAGTGAATAGATGGGCCCTGTTAGTAGTGTCGTCCGTTAGAACCTGGTCAACGCTGCCGACGCCAGAATATCAGCCTCGAGCAGTATATCTCGCAGACCAGCACTTTCGTGCGTAACGACGTCCAAATGACGGCAATGAACGTCGTATTTACATTGGAATCCTCCCATACGTAGTACGATGCTTTCGAGGCTGTCTTTAATGCGAGGATTATTGCATACTTATACAGCCTTCGCATAGAGCTTGATCGACGGTGATAGCAAACGGAGGGGCCTCTGGGTTTCAGGGGAAACCAGACTCGTACTCGACGAAATGTCCCACTGTGTCTATGGCATTCGGTCAAACACAGTCGCGAGATCCCAGAAGATCATGATCACGGCATGTAACCTATGTTTGGCGGGAGCAGGGCTTCATCACCACTACAGAGGATTTTGATTGTGACGACTCCATCCAGGCACGACCTGCAAAATAAAAAAATTATACAGGGACGTACACAAATCTTATGGTCGATCGATAAACCATTGGAGAAATCTAATAAACGTTGATACATGTCGAGTGTCTTACTGCTTTGATTTGAATGATAACCCAAGGTGTACCTGTGTGTAAAATTCCACCCGGAAGTGTCAGATCAGGGCATATGCGTGCCAAAGCCACAAGCCTGGTCCTGGTCGCGATTGATTGATTGATTTATAGTTTTAAGCGCCGCAACTGCGGGGTTCTTGGACGCCTGCTACAAAAGATTAAAGTAAAGTAAAACTAAAAAACAAAATTTTACCGATAGAATAAAAATATTTGAAAATTACGAAATACATAAAAACAAACAAGAGTACCATTAAAAACAATCATAAGTAATATAAAACAACATCATTACTTGTTGAGAAGGCCAGCCTTCTCAGATAAATGTATGGACTTCATGTCCCCGAGAGAGAAACACCTCTCTCCCAATGCCAGGGAGAGACGGTAAGCACACGTCCGCCCCGCGACACCGGGACAAAAATTGCACCACCGTAGGTCCAAGACTGGGACACTCGACCAGCAAGTGCCGCACAGTTAAGGGGGACCAAACCAATCATCACAGTAAGGGAGGGTGGCCCCCCTCCATGAGGAACCCAAGACAAGCAGGCGGGGAGTGAAGCAGGACTACGCATCCGCATGGGCTGCGGCTTCTTATAAGACGCCCCTAATCAGCCTCCTGCAGTTCCACCACCACATTCTCTTAAACCTAACCCATCCATCCCAATGAAGAATAAGTTCTCGCTACTGCCGTGTGATTCTGTGGAGTCTGCTGACTCCTCTCATAATGAGCCTCCAACCACCTCTAGTGTAGTGCATGCCGCTCGCGGGAAATATGACAATAGTGACTCCTCCTCTAAGAGGCTCCCAGAATCCCATCCTAATAAGGAGTCTCAGAAGCGAACTCGCAGTTCCACTGAGTCCTTAGAGTCAGTGGGCGTCCCTCCGGCTAAAATATCAATTGCTGAGCAGAAGGTGATGGACGTGCGTACAGATACACCTACTGATAGGTGTGGGAGTACTGACGTGACTCCTAATATCACTGCCCCTGTTACCACCCCTGAAGCGGCTAGCGACACAGCTCTACATCACGCTGATGGCGAAGGTGTCATACAACTTATGGACACACAAGCAGTTGATAGCCATGCTGATAAGCAATCTTCAAGACCCTCGTCGGGAGCTATCAGTAAACTTAGAAGTGGTAAATCATCCGTCAGTAAATCGGCTTCTTTGGTGGGACATACGGTATCTACTACTGCCGCGGGTCCTCGTATGAGAACCCCGATTTCACCGCCGGATGTACGCAAGCGCCAACCGACATCTGGGAATGTACAGAAAAGTAGTTTACCATCTTCTATAACACAGAAAAAAGATGCGGCTTTCAAATACGCGCTTTTTACACCGTAAGGCTTCTGCTCAACTTCACGCACGAAAAAACTTTTCAATCCTCCAATGGAATTTTTCGGGGGTTTACGTGAAAATTTGGGAGAACTAGCCTTCCCCAAAACGTTTTGGCCCCAAAATTATCTGTTTACCAAAAAAAAGATAGGGGGGGGAAAGGTTCTTCCCCGACAGGTTTTATTTCCCACCCCCCCTCCCAGGTGGGGCTTGTGGGGGTTTGGCCTTTCCCATCGTCGGGTGCCCCCTTAACTGTCCCCCGCTGAAATCCCCCTTGCAGGCTGTGGGGCGTACCCATCTGCAAAGCCCTCCTTTTCTGTAAATATTCTACCTCCAATACGCATCCCTCCCCAAAAGATCTTGGGGTCTTTCCGCCAGCTTCCCCGTCCTTTTTTTTCTCCTTGGAGCATAAATGGGCGGCATTTTCTGGGGGGGGTTTCCACCAGAAATCGTCCGGTGATTCTCTCGTAACTCTTATAAGGGGCAAAAACCTAAAAAATTTAAAAAACCCGGGAACCAAACACATTTCCCATTCTCAGACGGGAAATTGACTGCTATTGCCTATCACTCTGCATCCACAGTCCCCTCGACTTCCATGGGGGGTGGCCGTTTCTTCGGAAGTGCCCATTATCCCATATACTTAAAGCATGTCCTCCCCCCCTTCCGATGTCTCCCAAAATGGTGCCTCTCTCGTGCAGACTGGGGGGCTTTAAAAAGGCTTGTGTTTTTGAACATCATATAGTGACCTTCAACAAAGATGGGCCGTGATTATTTGGTCTCGAATCCTTTTTGCAGCCTCGCTGAGCCCCCCCCGCCATTGGATTTTTTCTCTCCCCGACCTGTTCCGTGGGGAACTGTACGGCAGCGAGGAGTCCCCCCGCCGTGCAGAGACCAATCATTTCGCGGCCCAACTTCATAGACCTAAAAATTTTTTTTCACAGGTCAAGAGCAGATCCGACGGGTTATAAAGGGCTCGCCCACCTCTTGGGGGCTTTATAAGTACGATCTGTGATCTACCCCTGCCCAAAGGTTTTGGGCAAAGAGGAGGAAAATAAAAGGGGAAGTTTATCCCATCCCCCCTCCTTTTCTATCGTTTAAATGGAGCCCCGGGGCAGATCCCTTGCTGTACAAATTGCTTCCCTTTTATGTCTGGCGCAGACAGACCTTGCGTCTCCAAGTGCTGGGGCGGACTGCGCAAGAACAGAGAGGCATAGATTTTTTCACCCGGGGCGGGAATTTTACAATTTTTCTTTTTACCCTCGGAGCTATGTAAAGCCATAAGGTTGCGCTGAACTTCCCCAGCCAAGTGATGTACCATAGCGAGCTCTGTATCTAAGAAAAGGGGCCTCTGTTTTTCTTTTTTTGGATCTATAATGGATCTGGTTGAAAAAACCTTTCCCCAAAGAGCGGGGTGTGGGGGTGGGACCCCCGTCCCTAACCGGGGAAGGCCCTCACTACCGACGAATTTCCGGCCCAACCCCTAATTCATGTGTGTGTAGATATTCAAAAAATGGTAAATAGCCCGACTTGTAGGGTTTTTTTTGGAACGGGAAAACTTTTTCCCCCGTTCTCATGGGGTTCCGTAAGCATCACTCTACTCGGAAGCGCTTTTTTCCCTTTGAGTCACCCATATGGGGGGCTTCGCCTCTCGACAAACCGTACCCCTTTTTTTGACCTTTAAAAGGGGTTACACACGGGTTGGGGACACGGTTTTTGCAATCCTGTACAGTTCGGGCTAAGAGGGCGTTTTCCTGGTTTTCCCCCAAATTTCCCAGCCAACCGGGGTTTTTAGAGTTCGGTTGGAACATACTGTCTTTTGACACCCCTTTCCCGGGGCTCCCCCAAGGTAGGTCTTTAGTGTAGCTCTTTCGCTGTGGCCATCAAAGGGGATTTTTGATTCTGCCTGAGGGGGTTTTTAGTACATTATCGTGGTGATTTACTACCTTTTGCTCTTCCCGGGTTGGTGCAAGGAAGACTTCAACTTGCTATTGATAAGTTTTTGAAAGGAGACGAATCGTGGCTTCCGTTTTCCCAAGAAGACTGTAGGGTTCATTTTTGCAGACCCGTGGGATTATCCCGACCCGACCTTTTCTTTTCGGAAGAGTTTCCTGTAGGGAAAAGACCCGGTTTTTTGGGCTCTTTTTTCAAAAGACGACTTGGGTACCTCCCTTCGTGCTCTCAAGAGACCGTTCCACCCTGGATCTACTGAAAGTCCTCTCGCCACCCTGGGGGGGTGATCGCGCTACACTCCCCTATCTTCACCGCTCACTTACCTTTCGAAACTTTAAAATTTGGGTGTGAATGTACCCCCCTGCCCCACCCATCCTGCGGATGCGGATTGTACACATGCTGGGGTCCCCTCTGGCAACCGGGGGGTTCAGGTCATCCCACCCAAGTCATTTGGGGATCTGGTCCCCCCCATTTTGGTCTTCACGCCATCCCTCCCGTTAAGATGTTTTTATCGCCTCCAACGCCTCCCGGGCTCAATAGCTTGCCCTGCTGTGTCTTGTGATTCAGGATCCAACTTTCCATGGGGGAAGAAACTTTCCAAGCCCCTTGGTTTCCGATTGCAGATTATGGAGAGCTTCCTTCCCTGCTTTACGGGTCTGCCCGCATAGGCCTAGACATTGGGCCTGGGTTCTCCCCCGAAAGGTCCTTTTGCAAAAGCCTTCCGCCTTTTAAAGGGTCTTTACCTCCCAGTAGGGCCCAGGGTTTTAACCCCTTTTGCACACATCAGAGTTCGGGCCCTTCTTTACTGATGGTTCCAAATCAAAGAAGGATTGGTTACGGTGTCTATTCCCCTCGTTTAACAAAGGGGGTCAGCCTTCCAAGTGTTTTTTTCGTTTTTCGGGGAAAAGTGTATTTTTTATGCTCTCAGATTATTTTTTTCCCTCCCGGATGTTTTTTTTACAATTTTAGTGATTTTGTAGTGCTTTTTTAATCCTATGTAAATTTTAACTCACCCCTCCGCTGGTCAAAGCCTCCTAAAGGCTTTATCTGCCAGAGGCGAGGGCCCACGGGCAGCTTTTGTTTGGGGACCGGCACAGTGGTGTTGCCGGTAAGAGGAACTGTGCCTTGGGAAAAACCACAGAAGACCCCGCCTATCACTTTTGCGTGCCGGCTACGGACCTGCCTCGGCAATCCATAGTCATTCACAAAGTTGGGAGGGGAAAGTTTGGATTACTAAGGGCAAAATAACGCGCCCACCGCCAAAGTATCGAGGGCGGAGCTACTGCGGTCTCTCCGGAGATGGGGACTGCCTTGGGCCCATTGCGTATTGGTCCACTCTATATCTCTGGGGTTTCCCCATGGGGGGGGGCCCCCTCCTTACTGTGAGATTTTTGGGCCCCTTTAAAGTGCGGCCTTGCTGGTCGAGTGTCCCCAGTCTTTGGGGGGCCTACGTGTGCAATTTTTGTCCCGGGGTCGCGGGTCGGGGTGTTACCTCTCCCCGGGTTGGAGAGAGGTGTTTCTCTCCCGGACAAAAGTCCATACATTTATTGAGAAAGGGTGGCCCCTCAAAAAATTATGATGTTTTAAAATTTAAATTTTATTGTTTTTAAATGTACTTTATTCTTTTATGTATTTCGTTATTTTAAATATTTTTATTCTATCCTAAAATTTGTTTTTTAGTTTTACTTTACATGTACCTTCTGTAGGCAGGCGTCAATAACCCCGCAGTTGCGGCGCCTTAAAACTAAAATCAATCCAAATCAGTCCAAAGCACAGCATCACTGCTTCCACTGCAGTGAGTGCAACACTGTTACCATAATAGGTAAGTTCAAAATACACAGTATTCATTCATGTGTAAATAAGCCCAATTAATTAATAAAATGAGTCAATTGAAGATGATAACATTTTCGCATAAAAATGACAATAAAAAGTGAAACTTGAAACTAGACCCTGGATAAAAATAAAAATTCATTAATGGAAAGCTGTGATCTTGTCTATTTTTAAGCAATTTCAATTATCAACGATTATTTACCTACATTTGATTTGACTTTGCTAACTTTACTATATCACCTCGCCTTTACTGAGTGGCCTGACCCTTCGTATATTTTCCGCATGTGGCCCTCTGTGAAAAAAGTTTGGACACCTTGCTCTAGAGCATCGCGAGGACGCGATCGGGTAGGTGACCGACCGATATTAGGGTACTGAATAGGTAGAGATATATGTATGTGTATAATTATTCCTATGTTAACAGACATTGGCCAGGGGAGTAGTATGTTTTTGACCAGAATGCACTGTGGCACAAAAGGAGGAGCGACAACACATTGATTGCCACTTATCGCAGTTGATAAACTGCGATTTCACCGAGGAAGGTGAAAACAACTGTGTCTTTGCTGTGTCATCACCACCCGCCTGATTACCACCCATTAAGAAGAGCGACAACATAGCTGATTGCCACTTATGACAGTTGATAAGCATTACACATTCAAGCATGTGTAAGAACCTGTCAACATAAGGAAACCTCCCCTATATAAGATGTCGAAGTGCCGGAAGGAGCAGAGAAGAGAGGGCGACGCTACACTCATGTACACGTTCCCTCTGAGTAACCTGTGGGTTACACGCTGCTGTCACTGAATGGTTCAGGCCGGTCTTAAGACTTAAGTTCCTTAGCCGATGGAACCCGTGACTAGTCGCTATTCCTCACATTGTACATATTTTACATAACTGTATATTGTATTCCTCGTTACTGGTACTTATATATTAACAAGCCTAAAAGAAACCGTTCGACTACTTTTTATTACCCATACCACACCTTGGCAATCAATCCCTACAGATCATAGACGCTACATGTTAATGGATTGAACCCAGTTACCCTTAAACAAAAAGATAGAAAAGGGTAACAGGAAGACCTTGGGCAGGAATCGGTGGGCAGTCGTGGCGTGAAGACGTGCTTTTCTTTCGCTCCGCTGATTAGCCTAACAATCGGTTTTGACCCATTAAAGTCTTCAACATTTGCTGAATAAGTTGAAGTGCTTTCTTCAGTACATACAAGATGGATCCTGCAATACTGAAAACACTACTGGAATCTCAAAACCAAGCATACAAGACTACACTCGAACTATTCATGAAGCAAGTAAGTGAAAAGATTCAGTCATTCGAGACAACTGTGAATGACCTAAAGAGAAGTTTGGAGTTCACTCAAAGTGAGGTTCATGATTTGAAACATGAAGTGAAGCAACTGCAAAGAGAGAAGAGAGTAAACCAGGAAGAAATAAGTGAGCTGACAGATAATCTTCAGATGAAAAGAGTAGTAATAAAATATTTAGAAGAACGATGTAACTACCAAGAAGATCATAGCCGTCGGAACAACCTGCACATTACTGGAGTAGAAGAACACCACGAAGAGACATGGGAGCAAACTGCCGTACGAGTGACCAAACTACTTGAAGATAATCTACAGTTACCAGGTGTTGAACTTGAACGGGCGCATCGGGTGGGGCAGCGAAACGACCATCGCCACCGACCCATTATTGCTCGTTTTATAAGGTTCTGCGATCGAGAGGCTGTGCTGAGAAACTCTGCCAAACTTCGAGGGACCAGAATATTCATCAATGAAGATCTGTGTATTGCATCACAAAATATCAAAAAGGAAAAACTACCCTTGCTAAAACAAGCTAGAAGTGAGGGTAAGATAGCCTACTTCAGACACACGAGACTGGTTGTCAAGGAGAGACCTGGTACGCAACCCAGATCAGCCGAGAGTGTTGTTGGCGTAGCTGCGGGCAGCGGTGCGGGGGCTGGCGCTGGTGCTGGTCGCGGAGCCCACTCAGATGGACTGCGTGGCGCTGCTGCTGCAGATGCGGGGAGCGATGGTGCTCGCTCTGGGTCTGCCGATGCTGCTGCTGTGCTGGGTGCTAGTAGTGCTGGTCCTCGCGCTGGGCATGCTGATGGTGCTGCTGCGTCTTCTGCTAGCGGCGCTGGGACCGAGGAAACAGTCGCAGGAGGCGAGGAAACTCGTGCTGCTGGGTCAAGGGCTGCTGTTGACGTCGCTGAAGGTGGGGCGACGACCCCGCGGGCCCCATCGCAGCAACAAGCAACCAAGAAAACATCCACAAAACCGAAGAAGCGATAAGTGGATAACCATCACAGTTAGATACCGTACATTATGGATAGCTCAAATAATTTTCCTTTTTTTCATCTAGGTGATATAAATTACCTAGATCGGCAACCTAAGTTTCCATTAAGCGTAATCAAGGATTTATCTTACAATCCTTTCAATGAAAGTAATAGCAAGAATTCAGTTGACAATTACCTTACAGCCAACGTATTGAAAGAACCTGAATGTGAATATTATTTTTGTGAAGATTTTAAGGTAAAATGTAGTTTATCTAAAGGATTGAAAATACTATCTTATAATATCAGTAGTGTACCACTTCATTTTGAAACATTTCAAGATCAGTGTCTAGATGTGATTGATAACAAATTTGATGTGATAGGACTTTGTGAAACTCGTTTGAATGATAGTATATCGTCACTATATAGACTCAATCAGTACCATGCATTCTATAAGAACAGGGGCACTAGTGGTGGGGGGGTTGTTATATATCTACATAGAAATTTTCATGGCAATTTAAAACAAAACATTTCTTTACAGCTACCACACATTGAGTCCTTATTTGTGGAAGTAACGGGAGAGTATAAATTCATAATAGGTATGATGTACAGACCACCAAATGCAAACTTTGCAGAATTCTTAAGATCTATTGAGGATATTATGGAATTCATAACCTCAAGGCAATCTTTGCCTTGTTACATTATGGGGGATTTTAATATAAACCTTCTGAAATGCGATGAAAAAGTGAGCGACTTTATAAACCTATTTAATTCACACTTATTTTTTCCAACTGTCACCAAGCCAACAAGAGTGACAAGTACATCAGCTTCCCTTATCGACCATATATGGACAAATAATCTACATAATTATCAGGCAAGTGGCATAATTTACACTTCAATAAGTGACCATTTTCCAATTTTTTCTTCATTCAAGATACCAGATTTGAACCCACAATGCCCTCAAATTACAATAAGAAAGAGGTTTTATAATAATGACTGTGTTGATTTATTTAAGTCAGATCTTATGAACTACAGGTGGGAAGCTGACATGGTGGGAGAGGATGTCAATGATAGTTTTGATAATTACATGAGAAATTTCTTAATACTTTATGATAAACATTTTCCAGTTAAAGAGTATAAGATTAAAGAGAAACATTCCAGTAAACCATACATCACTAGTGCGATAACAAAATCTATTAAACACCGAAATAGACTTCAGAAGCTTTACGCAAAATGGCCGTTAACTTACGAGTTAACTTTTAAGAAATATCGTAACATGTTAACATCTGTGCTACGAGCAGCAAAAGAAAATGATCATAAATCAAGGATAATCGAAAGTGCAGGACATTCTAAACGAACATGGGATATTGTGAATGATTTAATGGGAAGAAAATGTAAAGTTCATTCATCCACATTTACAGCACAAGGCGAAGCCATCTCAGACAGTTTTGCCATTGCCAAAGGGTTCAATGAATATTTTTGTAATATTGCCAACAATCTAGCACGAAACATAGAAGAACCTCGAGTGCCATTTGAGTCCTACCTGCCTCAACCTGTTACATTTTCTTTCTATCTCCGACCAACAACATGCCAAGAAATTAGTAAGGAAATTTCCAATATAAAGGTTACAGCCCCAGGCCATGACGACGTTAATATTAGTTTCAGAAAGTATATATTTTTCTTTTAACCTGGAAAAATTGTACCATAAATGGCCTTATTTTAAAATGTAGGACCACAGTACAACTAGCCTCAAAATGTATCATTTGGTACAGTTGTACCGCAGGTGGCAACACTGTGATGCGCCTTTGTTCGGTAAAAAAAAAAAAGTTAGCCGTGGAATGTTTCAGTACGAGGCTGCGGAAAATGGGGGGAAGGAATGTTTACATAATATCTCAAGAACCGTATTAGTTACGAGAAACGTTATGGAGTGCAAAAAAATCCAGATTTCAACAGGCCTCCCTGTGGTATAAGCAGATTTAAATTCCATAGATAGATGACTGAATTAAGGTTTTTTAGGGCATATTACCTGTAAAAAATAATCCAAAATCAAGGGAAAATTGCATACATGCGTAAAACTCTTGCGAATAAGAAATGTACATTTTTCAAAGTGGAATACGATTCCTGCAGACACGCTCTCCATCAAGACATAACAATATGTTAGACGGATGAAAGATAGACGAATGGTTCATCAATAAGCTGCTGGTCATTGAACGGCTCAATGATGCGCAAAATATAAAAACTATATCTAAAAATCTGTATAAGCAAAACTGAAACGGATAGATGCTTAGGGTAGATCTCGTTGAGCTTAACAAAAAGCATTCATGCCATCTTTGGTCTAGTCACTCTAGGGTCAATAGTTTCATTGTAAAATATTGGGCAACGCAATAAAGGTAGTATTCTGACATTTTATAAGCTGCCAAAAATTTGGTCGAGTTTTATTGCCATACAGACGTAAACATGATCTCAATATCAATTGTACATCTTGCGAAGAACAATAATAATTGTTCTATATATTTTTTTCGCAGAAACCTGCCTTTGAACCCTGCGGTTTTTTTTTTTATAGTAAAGAACAGGGCGGCCGTGGCTATGGCTGCGAACGCAGCCCCCCCAGAACCACTGCCGGGTGTAGATGCCTTTTAGAGAACAGCAAATTTTGATACAATATAACAAATAATCAAATAAAAATTTATATTTTATTTAATTTTTTTAAATACTTTTACAAGTGAAATTTCTTTAAAAACCAGCCCAAAAATTTTAAGTTATTTTAAATTTATGCTGTATTTTCAGTCTGACCCGCCCCCCGCGTCATTTGTGAAAACAGGGCTGCAGTCAAGGCACAAACCCATCCCCCCGTGTTTACAGCGGGGTTAGACGGCGTGGTTAAATCGTGTTTTCTTTAATTACCTAGACGAGGGGAAAACCATGAAGTATTTGCAAAACCTTTAAACTTTCCAGTGACATTAAAGAAAAGAATGAAATCAAGGGGACGACTTTTTTTAAAGAAAGTAATTCTCCATCACCACCTCAGCCATCCATTCCTACCAACACTACTTTTCCCCCCCACCCTTCTCCCCCAAACTACTATCATCCCCTGAAACCCAACATCAATACAAATATCCCTGATTTAGGTAAAATTTGGTATCCACTGTTGAAAAGATTGAGCCCTCCATTTTATTTTATCACGACCCGCCACTGGTAAAGAACGCATTTTATACAAGATGGTGAAATATTGGAAGAATTTGGGTTTTGGTGAAACAACATGAAATTTGGCGGGACAATTAAAAAGGTTTTGGGAAAAATATTTGGTATGGGGCCCTTTCCCCAGATTCATTCCTGGCGGAGTGCCTGCCATTTTACAAAAGGCTGAAAAAATATCTTCTCAAAATTTTGTACCGCTATAGAAATGGGCTCTGTGCATTCTTTATTTTTTTCCTCACTTTTTTTTTCTCTCTATTTTTTTCTACTCTAGTGGCATTAATTTATTGGGACAATAGATGGGATTAGCACAAGAAATTAGAAAAAATAATTTTTTATATTATTTGGAGCCAGAAGGCTCACATGATGGCTTGGGAATTAGGCCTTGGTTCGGAATGAGGTTTTTTTAGAGTGATGATCTTTAAAAAAGACTCCAGCTAATTTAATCACTCACTATTTTGACCAATTTTTGCTTTCGGTGGACAAGGCCCAAAGTTTACAAGGTGGTGGTCCCTACCCCCGGGACTCAACACAGGGTTAAAAACTGACTGGAGCAAGGCGTTCTTTGAAGGAAGACACCAGGGGTGTTCACGTTACCCAGTCTAACGTCCCACACAGGGAGCAGGGTACAAACAATTGCTGGCTTCTGTAGGTTTTGACAGGATTGGGGTGTTTGCCCACATCAATCAATCTTTAAAGGGCTGATGAGGGAATGGCATTGAAGAAACATACAGCGGCAAAAGGGCCAAGGGCACGATATGTAGGTCCCTACAACAGAACAAAACTACAGCGTGAGAGAAGCGTAAGAACCCCCCAAAAGATGCGCTGTGACTCTGCAATAGCTCAAATAAGTTCACCGCAAAGGCTTCCCCGAAACATGCTTTTTCGTGACAAACCGCCCCAAGGGGGAGTTTTGACTCGAAAAGCATCAAATTGGGCTTGATATCAATGCAGGAAGGCTGCAAGAAATTCAGGACAATCTCTGCGGGCCCAAAACTGAGTGCAGGAGATTGTTTTGCAAAGAAGCCGGTACCATTCCCATGTTGCTCTCTTTGTACAACAGAGCTAGAAAAAAAAAATATAAAGAGTCTGGTGGGACAAAATGAATCGTGGCCCTTTGCTGAGTTTTGTTTTAATTTTGAAGATACTCCATGGACAGTCTAGTTGACCCATCTTCAAAATCAGGGGACCGGGTCGATTGTACACAACAAGGCTAAAACAATTTGGAACTGATGTTGCAGGCCGCGTCCACCCACGCCCTCAAAAAGAGAGTATGGCCTATTCCCCAGACATGGAAGCCACAAGAAAGGGTCGAGGTACCCCATTTCAACGAAGATGTGGAAAGCACTGAGGAAAGCATGGAGCATGATGGATGGTGAGTGTTCATCTTGAAAAGGGCTCAAAATAGTGAGGAGGAATTTCAAGATGAAAAAACCATTTGGTTTTTTCCTTTAACCCAACAGCCAGGAAGTTTCTTTCCAGTGTTCTGTTAGCTTATTTGCTATGGTGTTGAAGGGCAAACATCAAGGCACAGTCAAGCTCTTCAACAATCCCCCAGCCAGTGCTCACGTTCCCAGCTACTGATGCCCAACGCATCGTACGACTGGGGAGAACAGCAGGCCCCCATGACAAAAAGGGCACAACCAAGGAAGGGAAACACCTTTCCCCATCTACTTGGGGGTGATGGTCACACGAAAAAACCGGGGCAAAGCGTAAATGGGGACCTTTTTGTATGATCGTGATGAGTATTTCCTTCCCGGGTGCTGGCCATCTAAAATGAGTTTTGGCGACAAGATTGCCATTAAAAAGTGGAAAAAGAGTTTGTCTCCGTACGATGCCCCAGCACAGGGAGGGTGGAACCAGGAAAGGGAAAACAGCGGGTTTAGAAGAAAGGCAGGTTTTGAGGTCTGCCCCTAAAAAGGCGATCACCCAAAACCAGAGAGCGTCTACCAGGCTGGCATGTGGGCCCCAAAAGATACCCTGCTCCAGGTTCCGTCACCAAGGAATGGGGGGGAAAAAGAAGCGGGTGGGGAGGAGTAAACCGGACGACCTCCCGAAGCACAGAAGTTTGGGCAGGGAACTTTTCATGTGGTGCAAGAACGGCTGCAGGGGGACGCTGCAAAAGCAGAAGGGGCTTTTCAGTGACAGCTCTTTGTCAGTGCGGTGGAAGTGCTCGAGTGAGGGGCCCACAGAGAACATTTATTACTTTTTGGAACAATTTCCACCTATTGACTGCAATTGGGACTATAAAAAGCTTTTGCGTGTCCCTCTGTACCACAAAAACAAAAGAAAAATTGGGGGTTTGTTTGACGCACTTGACGAAGTGGTCCTGATTAAAAAATCGTAACATGACGTAAAAATGTTTAATTCTTTTTTTTAGTAAACTAGTAATTATTTGCCATTTCAACTTTTATGTAGAAAGTAAAAATATGAGTATGATTTATAATACAAAGGAAAAACTTTCCTCCCCCCTAGAATGTTTTAAACCCCACAATATCAAAAATTTCAAAATAAGCGATGGCGGGCCATCTTGAAAATGGCCGCCATTTTGTTACAGGTGGGAATCTGCTCTCTGGTTGAATCCTAAATGGAGAAATTTCCCTCCAAATCCGCTTCCGCCCAGTTTTTAGCCCGCAAAATACCAAAAACTATTTTGTGCCGGATACGGGTGGAACGTGCTACCGAACCACATTTTGCCATTTTATAATTAAAATGTATAAATACCCACACGGGGGATAGTAGAGAGTCCCCGATGGATGGATTGGTACGAGGAGGCGCAAATATAATCGTCACAGGAGCCTTGTCCCGACTTTTACTTTTGTGTGTCTTCTACGGAATAGGAACTATTTCTACGGGTTGTTTTTCCGAACCCATCCAGTTGAAAAGACATTTTGGGCCCGGGTATTTAAAAAGGGGCTAGGGATTCCCATAAGGTTCGAAAAAACAAAAAGTTCCCCAAAAGATCTCCAAAATTTTGGAGCAAATTTCCCCCCATAGCTATGGGTCTACATTTTCCTGCGACATAACTTTGGGGTTTAAACGAGCTTTTACATTACCAAAAATGCTCTTAGACATGAAATAACGCTTGAAATCAGTAAAATAGAGCAGTAAATTATTGAGAACCCTTACGAACTGAAAATAAAGCAATTTTAAAGGATTTTTCATAAATAGAAAATAAACCCCCGTAAAAACTTTTTATGCGGGAACGTTGTTTGAAACAAAAACTAACCCAAAAGAAGTGAAGGGAAAACAAAAACGTACCATAAACAGGAACAAAAAACGTCCCAAAAACCCATTGAACATTTCCCTGCTACGGGTCACTGTCACGCTGTGACACCCCAAAAGGGTTACACCAAAGGGACTCCCGAACCCGAACCATGGAGACCCTTGGGGAAGTTTTTTCCCCTCTCCCCCCCTGGATAAGGGAAGGGAAGGCAAATTTGGTCGGGGGGAGTCTTTGTCCTTGTCGAAAGTACAAGGAGCATGCCTTGCCCGTGGGAGTTTCAAGAAGCCGGGGGAGTGCCCTTTAAATGTAAAAAGGATACGGGGGCCCATTATGACGCCATCAATGTGGCAGGAAGTTGGAAGGACGGTTGCTGAGGTCTTTAAAGGGGGTGGGGCACCCCAACCCCGGGTCCGGGCAGAAGATCAGTCGCATAGGAAGCATACTGATGGAATGGTAAGCATGGGTTTAATCTAAACTTGAAAAAAAAACGCGGGACAGGTTAAATTACATGTTACTGAGGCTAGATTTTAGGGAAGTTAAAATTTTTTTTTCTGTTAATTTTTAAAGTTTTACGAATGACGAGATTTTTTCGTAAAAATCTGTAAAAAGTTTTTTATGCAATGACACCTTTTTTAAACTTTTTTTTAAACCCTTGGTCAAATTCTGAGTTTTTCCCCCGCCTTATAAGTTTTTTTTTCCTCCAGCCCTTCACAGATCCCTCGATACCTCAAAACGAAAAATTTAAAAAATTTGGGGGGAGAGAGCCCCTTGTGAATGTTTGACAACTTTTCATGTTACTTCACACCTTTCAGGCCCTATAGAAACAGTGAAAGGGGGAAAAAATAGTTAAATCAGACAGTCAGTATTATATTAGCCATAAAATGTTTTTAAGGTGGTGGGCCTCCATTGGAGCCCTTGGATGAAACTGAGAGTGGTGGCAGAAATTTTGGGGGGACAATTTTAAAAATCAGGGAGTTGCCGGTCAAAGGGGACACCCCGCTGATTTTATTGCAGGGAAAGCAGTATAACCCATAACTCTTAATCAATGTAGCTATTTAGTTATTTTTTTTAAAAACTTTTTTTCACTTTTAATTGGGGGCCCCGGACACAGGGGCCCCTCTGTGGTTCGACTTAGGGGCCCCCCCCAGATGGGGGGGATTGGTTTTCCATAGGTTTCCTTTGTTTGACAAACCCTTTCACACGGGGCTGTGGCGTGGGGGACCGGGCGGGGAGATGCGGACACCCGCCACGGGGATAGCTTTGTGGCTGGCCCCTTAACAGGGCCTTTTGTGTGGTCGGTGGTGGAGGGCAAAGCTGCGATGTCGTCATCCCCAGATGTAGTATGTGAGGTCAGTTTTTTTTTTCTTTTTTTTTTTATTCTGAATTATTCGTATTTTCTTACTTTTCAAAAGTAAATTAAAGAATTTGGCTTGAGTCTTAGACAGTTCATTAGGGATGGAATTTTCCTTAAGTCAACCCCCCAGATGTTAGGGGGCATCAACATCATCTTTGTTTTTGAAAGGACGACGTCGCAGAAGCAGAAATAGTAGAGAGTTTCCCCCTCACCATGCTAAAAAGGGGGGAAAGCGTGTAGGGGGTCTTCTGCGCAGCTAACCCTTTCACAGGGGGCCCCCTTTTGGCGTCCCCAGTCGAATACAAAGCGGGGGGGTTCAGGTCTGGTCGTCACGGGTGGCGAACCCCAAAATTTCTCGTGTGCCCGCGGCCTAGACTGGCCCACGGAGAGGAATAGAAAAAATAAAAGCCTGCGTTAATTGTCGTTCCCTTAAAGCATGTATTAAAAAAAAATGCACGATAAACAACTACGTTTAGAAACTCTTGTCCCTCTTTAAAAAAGATTCTAAGTTGTAGGGGGGCTGTATAGAAAGGCGGAAAAATAATGAAAGACTTCGATTTTTCTCCTGAAAAATATGAAAGGGTAAAATGGTGGGTTGATCTTTAATTAAAAGATGTCACAAAAGGGATAAGAGTAAGTAGAAAGTCTTTTTGCAAGAAGGAGGGGGGACATATTATTCCCAAATCGAAATTCAGTAAACAGAAATAAAGGGTAGAATATAGCAAGAGGAGCAATATTGCTACGGGGTTAAGAGAGAAAACGCTTTTTATAATATTTTAGATTGTTTTAAATTCCTTTGGTTCTAGGGGATAATGTCCCTAAAAGGGAAAAAGGGCATAAAAAAGTTGAAATTTGACTGGGTTCCTTTTTGCCCTGCCTCCCCACCCAAAAAGGTTTCAGTCAGAGGGGGAAAAGAATTTTTAAAAAAAAGGATTGGATTGAGAAGTGAAAGGAGCGAAAGTAAACATGGTACAAAAAAATATTTCAGAGCTCGATAAGAGAATGTGTTGCTATTTACCCTTTTTATTTTCTAGATATTCAAATTAACTGGAACACTCATTTAACAATTTACCCAAATATATACAAGAATTCTGACACCCCCCTTTTTAGGAGTTTAGAAGGAAGATTGAAATGCTGGAAGGGGTGTGTAGCATGGTGGAGCAGGGTGCAGGATGGGGCAGGGTGCAGGGATGGGTGCATGGGTGCATGGAGGAGCAGTGGTGCAGGGGGTGGAGAGGGTGCAGGTGGATGTTTTGTGGGCAGGATGGATGTATGTGGTGCAGGATTGCTGGATGGGTGATGCATGCAAGTGTAATTACCTCTAGCGTGATCACGAACTTACAATGACTGCCAGTGTTACCCGTCTTGGGAGAGCTTAAAGCTCATAAAGATGATCTTGGGTAAAGTGGGGGCCCCCACATACCACACACCCCACATTCTCAAAAAGGGGCATTAACCTTCGTTTTCCCGGGAAAGTTGTTGAGCCATAACCTGTGAACCGTGCGTTCAAGCAACAACTAGGACAACCTTGCACATGCGTGCAGTTTTATTAATCAATAAATTTTAATCGTATCGGATATTTTGGATCCACATAGCGGAAAATCTACAACATTATAAAAGATCTGTATCGGATATTCGCATCAATACGCTCGCGTTTTGTTTAAAACAAACTTGCGCATTTGTGATTAAATAAATATCTTTTTGCATCTTGATCCGCATCGCAGCACACAGAGAGGATGTGCGGATGTACAAATACATAGCAAAAGCTGGCTACTCTAAGAAAATGGAGCATCTTTACTTAATCAGCTGCAAAATATTCTACCTGAAATTTAAATTTTATTCAAATTTACAAAAAAATGTAAAAAAAATAACAGAAAGGAGGAGGAGGGACATCATTTTTTTTTTTGCTTAGGTCAATATTTTCTGTTTATAATAAATTCTTAAAAAAAAAAAACATGCATTTTTTGCAGCTCTATTATTACAAAAAAAGGGGTTTTAACCCAGTAAATGAATGTGGGTCTCTATACTAGAATTCCTGCTCAAAAATAATTTTCATCCGATCAGCGATTTTTAGTCATACACATCTGCATTTGCCAAAAAAAATTTAATACAGCATCACCATGCAATTTAAAAAAAATTTTTATCACATCCTCATTTTTTAACATCCGATACATCTCTAAATATAATTTTCTAGGGCAATGCAGCTGCTGTGTGGTAAGTCATAAAGTCTGTTACTCTTCTTGATGCCCGCAGGTTTTAAAACCGTTTACAGTCGGAATATTTTCCCTTGTAACGTGACCGTACTGTCAAATGAACATTTTACTCCATTCTTACTGTAGTCCCGCCCCCTAATCTTCATTCAGTTGACTAATACATCTTTATTGATCTTCATGTAGTTAGCACTGTTGCTCAGGCCACCGCCACAAAAAGAACAGGTTCTTAGTCCTGCCCACCGTCAGCCGAGGCCACACAGCTCCTGAGCCCCAGGACCCCTCCTGTGGGTGATATAATAATAATTTAGAAGAGGAGGAAAAGCAGTAAGACGAAGAGCGAAATGGAGCTTCAAGTATTTGGGCTACAAGTTCGTGTTGAAGCAGCCCGAGAAAGGCGGAGTGACTGTGGCCCTCTTCAGGGCCCTTGGGGAAACCCCTGGCGGGGGCCCGGGCACAGCGGCGGGCCCGGGGCGGAGGTGAAACTCACGTCTACAACGCCTACAGATACCTCCTTCAGGGGGCCCCCGGGTTCCCCCCCCCCAGGTCCCGGGGCATTTCGAGACACCTGCAGCGGATTTTGGTTTGAGTACCCTTACAGGTCTTCCTAAGGGGACGCAGCAGATGGTAAAGTATCTATAGATTGACAGTGCTGACAGGGGGGCGATAAGGATGTCCCGGGGAAAATATGCAAGCTGGGGCCTCGGGGGGAAGGGAGGGTCGCCCCCCCGGGAAATGCCGGGGCGTTACACCCGGGGAGGTAAGCTCCCGTATTCCCAAGCTACGGGACTGTCCCCTGTACCTTTCCCGGGCAAGGAGATGGCCCAACCGGCACCTTCAGGTAGGAGTCGGGGGTTTAATTTTAGCCACGACCCACGACGATTGGATAGAACCTAGCGGGTTTGGGGGGCCCCTGAAAAGGAGTACGTATTAAATTCCCCGTTGAGCCCGCGCACGCAATTTCCACCCCCCTTTGGGAGGGGCAGCGTGGGGCTTTAAAAAACAGTTTTGGAAAAAATGTGTAAGACAATTTTCCATTGTTGCAATGAAAAAAAAAAAATTAAATCAATCGGGGATTCGACGTGATCGTGGTGGGTCGGGTGGCCAACTTGGGTAACCCCTTTTTGGGCCTGCCGCCACATATAAGCCGCCGGAAATAATGATGTCATTTTTCTCAATTTTGGGGCCCTTGCTTTGATGACAATAAAGGGCAGTTTTAAATTTCGCTTTATGAGGGGGACTTGTGCCTTCTCACAAGTACCACCACCCTTACCCCCCGCGGCGTGTGCAACACTTACAAATCTCACTTTCAAAAACTTCCCCCAGTCAAAGGCTTTCCCCAAATGAGGATAATATAGGAGTGATTTAGTTTTTTAAGTAATATGGAAATAAGGGGACAGTTGGAATTCCCAACCCCGGGGTCTTATGTGAGGCAAAATCCTATCACTATCTTTGGGGTGCCATCCCCCCCCCCTGTTTGTGGCGCGGTATCCTGGCTCACTATGCCTAACCCGTAAAGCGCGCTATGCCATTTGGTCACTCCTAAGAAAGGCGAGTATGCCCAATTGGGCGGCCGCCAAATTAAAAAAAATTGGGCTGATTTTTCGGAGGTGAAACTGGGAACTCTACTTTTTGAGAATGACCCAGGGGTCACAATAGGCCAGTGACCCAGTGCCCCGAGGAAGGTGAAGGTGCTGACACTCTCCCCATCGGGGCAGAGAGATTTGAGGGAAACCCCCTTTCGGGTGTTTTCTGGAACGAGCAGTACCGGATTCCAAAACCTCAAACGCTCTTCATTTTTTTGCAAATACAATCATACAGTAACCCCAAGACTTTTGCAAAAAAAAAAATTTTTTTTAGCGGTTTACAAAATATTAGTGATACTTGAACACATTCAAGTTTGTTTTGGACTATAAGAATTTTTAGCAAAAGTCCCCCGTACCAGAGTAGTGTCACACAGGTATCCGAAACTTACGGGGTTTTAAGATAGACACAAGGCGGCGAACTGTAATAGGGCGTCGTTTGCCACTTATTTCCCTAGATTATAAAACTCAATCACTTCCAATAATTATTTCCCCTTGGGGAAGCCCTTTTACAGGCGGAAAAATTTGCAGTGCAATTTGTAAGTGTTTTCCCCAACGCCAGAGGGGGTAAAGGGTGGGGGTACTGATGAGAAGGAAAGTCCCCCCAGTCAAGCGTAATTAAAAATGACCATTATTTCAATCAAAGTTGGCCAAGAATTTTAGAAAAATGAAATATAGCATTATTTCAGCGCGGTTTTATGTGGCGGACGTGACAAAAAATGGTCACCAAGTTGGGCCCCCGCGACCCACCACGATCACGTCGAGATGCGCCGAGTATTTCAAAAATTTTTGAGCTACTAAAACTAAACTACTCTTTTAAAAAAAAAAATGCTTTTTCTGAGTTTAAAATTTTCTATCTTAAGTTTGTAATTTCTGCCCCAATTTTCGTTTTATTTTTTTTTCATATGCCCTTTTTTTTATAATGGGGCATTTATCTCCCATCCTAGCGTTTTCTGTCAGCTTCAATGGAGGCGCTTTCTGGAGCAGAAAAGGTGGGCGTTGACATGGATGCCGAATTTTGGATGCCCCGAGACTACAAACTTCCCCGGGCCTTTTTTCTAAATTTTCGTCTGCTGGTGTGGGCGGCCGGTGCTGTGGCCTGCTGGTGACGACGGCCTCAACGGGGCCCGGCTGTCCCCCGAGATCATTGACTGACACTGCAAGAGATAAATACGTAAATCGGAATGATAAAATATAAAGATATTAAACATATGGGAGCTAAAAACGTCATTTTCACTTCCCTTGATTGATGTAGAAATTACCTGTTTAAAGTTATAACTCTTTTTAACATTTTTGTAAGGATGTCTTAATAGCATGTTAAAAACATGGCAGGCATTTTTTTTGAAAAATCATGCATAAGAGCGTATATACATAAAAATAATTTAAAGGCAAACTACCAAAAATGGTCATGTGATAAAACAAGATTTGAGAGTTTAAGAGTTTACCAGTGAATGCTTAGAATTTTAATCATGATGTTTTTCTGCTTATTACTTTTGGCTGGGCAGCCACATAAAACCCCTTTTCAATTTTACAGGCCATGTTTCAAGGTTTTAGCTTGGTTAGATTAGACTGATGTAAGGATAAGGGGTTTTGTTCAGATTTAAAAAGGTTTTACATCAAGGTACCTTTTGGTTAAAAGAGAAAAAGGGTTCTTTAGCGGGTTAGGATACCCGGTGGATGTCGATCTCCCATTGACGAAACCGCACCTCCCTTGGGGGGGGGAACAGAAGGCTGTACAAAAATTTTAGGGGTGGGAAGCCAGCGGGTCGTAATATAGTCGGACCTCAAAGCGGGGGGTGAGCAGGGCGTCACCGGAAAAAAAAAATTTGGGGGGGGTTCAGCCCCCGGGGGGGTGTGGGCTATCAAACTGGGGGGTCGGGGGGTAATTTTGAAAATTTAAACATTTCCCGGGGAAATTTTTAGGACCCAAAAAAAAGAAGAAAGTGGAATTAACTTTTAAATTTCATGACACATAAATTAATAGATTTTACCATGCACCATTTTCCATATTAATAAATATGATAATTTGAAAAAAAAATTTTTTTGTTTTAAAAAAATAAAAAAAATTGCCATTTTTTTTTCCCTAACAAACACAAAGGAATTTCACAAGTATGTTTTGGGGTTTTTTCTCAGTAAGGTTTTATCTTGATAATGAAAAAAAATATATAAATATAAACTTACAATATATTCAAGGTATTTCCCTTATTGCACAAAAACAGGTACATGGGATACTGTAGTTAAACAGAATAAAGTACATGATCATGATAAAGTAACTAAAAGCCGATTTAACCTGCCTCCACTGCCTTACCCTGGCACCCACTGCCTTAACCTGCATACCACTGTGTAACCTGCCTCCCGTCCTTGTTACCCTGCCTCCCACTGCCTTACCCTGGCTCCCACTGCCTTAACCTGCCTTAACCTTAAGGGAAAACTTACGAGTGTATGGCTACAATAACCTTACGAGGGTGGGCTGAGGGAGATGCTCGTACCGAGCCGTCACTCCCGTACGGTTATCGGTGGCCTCTGGGTGGGGAATATAGGGATATTCTAGGGATATGTGTGGGAAAATTCTGCTAAACCAATCACAGAGCAGCGCCCTTCATGACGCGGCTTTATCTAGCCAATCATCATGCTCTCAGCTGTCAGGGAGCCCGATAAATAAATTTAAAGAGACTTCAAATGCCGCTGTTATGCTAAAACCGGCCTCTTTCGGAAATCGTCCCGCAGACGTTTATATTAACCTAAATAACTCTACAAAACTTAACACAAACCTATCATAAACCTTACCTAACCTAAACCAGACCTAAATAAAAACTTAACCTAAAACTAAAAACTATGTTTGCGGTGTTGAGCTAAGATTGGCTGATTTCCGAAATAGGGCCGATTTTAGCTCACTATCGCCAGAATGTTACGATAATACATGGCTGCCACATTAGCCTTTCGGGCGTAATATTATCCCTGATTACTACAGAGACGTACCAGGGTATACCTTGATGCGCTGATCATAGGTTCGAGTCTAGCGTGCCCGAAATTAGTATCTATAGCCCACTGCTGGCCCGCGACGTACGTATGCGTATCCGTGGCCCTGGCGGTACTCTGTTATAGTGGACGAGAACTGCGCGTTCGCTCTTTAGGTCAGACAAGACACACGGGGGGGCTAAACCTCACTGTGACACACGTGACACTTGTGTGCAAGGATAGTATAACTTTATAAACATCCTTGCTTGTGTGTGTACGTGCGGTTGTACTAGTACGTCAGACATTTGATACCACCACCACCACCGGATCATTATAGCGGCCAAACTTGTATGATGAACTATACGTTTTGATTCAAGAAGTCGACCGATATATATATTTAATATATAGGTTTGCCCTGATATGAATTTATTAAAAGTACTATAGGTATTGTATGTTTAAATATGATATATATGGAGTCAATGAAGCAATAAACACATCACATTTTCAAACAGGCAAGCATGAAATGGCTCTATAATACACAATAAACATAAAGTATAGTGATACAACTTGTAATTTTGTTTGTTGACGTCTAGCCGCTTCAAAATTTCACTCCCTTAGGGAGTTAAGGGTGGTACCGACCACCCTTAGCCTCGCGGTCCCGTAGCAAGTGAAAAAATGGTTTGAGCATCTCCCTTAGAGGCGCTACGAGGTAAAAGTCCCTAGGGGAGTACTTACGGGCCCGTAACTTTTTCGAGCATCTCTGCCCATATACTTTAGGTTGATTTTAATATATTGTTGGATAACTGAAAATAAGAATATGTACGAATATAAATATACATTCTAGATGTTTGTGGACTTTAGTGTTCCCACAGAATATTGAGAACAATAACCTTGGGTCGAGGACTCGAGGCCTACAAGGCTACAATGCCATTGCTATACTGCCTGTTTTTATGTCATATTACAGACAGCGACAGTCACTGTCTTGTATTAGCTTTCATACACACTGACAATATCTTTGAACTAGGCAATAGATATTCGTGATCTGCAAAATTCACATGCAATGATATTTGCTCAAGAAAAAAAATACTTCCTTTACCTTAAAATTCAACAGTCCTCTTCCTTTGCATAACATGTACACACTGAAGCGATTCAAGCGAAGCTGCGTAGCATGATTGAAGTCATGAAAGAAAACGAATCTGACTGAGAAGTCACGAAGTGAACGGTAACTATTTTGTCAATTTAATAACCCAATGCAGGGATCAGCTTGGTTTGGAAGAGGTAACGGAGGTTCTATAGAATATCTCTATAATAGAATATACTTAGTAATTTCAAGGTTTGTTAGCAAACATATTTCAACATTTAAATGAAACATCAAACCAATTTTTCTATAAAAGTGTGAAAAATAAGGTTTTGCTCTGGCATGGAAAATTGGATAAATATTCCTTTTTATTGTTTTTGGGTAGCAGGCTACTAGCAGCAATTTTGGGGGGGCTCAGTCCTTGACTTGGGGGGGCTCAGTCCCCCTTAGCCCCCCCACGGTGACGCCACTGGGGGTGAGGCCATGAATCGCGGTTTGCATGCTGTCCTGACTGCAGGGCATGTGGCACGCTACCCTGAAACCGATCCTTCCCATCGGGTTGTATCTGTAGGAGATAATTCGGCGTGGAGGAGGCCAAGGGGGCGCCCACAAGGCTCGTGGCTGGGGCAAGTTGATGCTTCCTGTCGAAAGCTGCTTGGTATGGGAAGGGAGCCTGCATGGGGACTTGCGCGTGGTGACCCCCGGGAGTGGCGTCGTTGGATGGGCGAAGCGACGCGCCCCCCGGCGTGTGCCCCCAATGATTGATGATTGATTGTTAGGATAACATTATGATAAGGTGATATTGGTATACATTACGCAATCTCAATTAAATTAAGAGCAACTATTATTTTTTCATGACATTAACAAGCATAAGCTTGCAATATAATCACTACCTACTTAAATGCTTCAAAAGGGCCCATGTTTATGAAGGAAACATTCTATTCCTTCCTCTATAATCAATGGGCGAACAGTAGATCTGGTCCAATTAGAGAGAACTGGAACTCGAAATGCCAGTGGTCGCTGGCAGTTTTAACTCACTTTTTTGATAATAAGTTGGTCTACTGGAAAACAAAATATTGGCTTATTCCACTGCACTTAAAACACAAAAGTATAATATTAAGAACGATTTTCTTATATATGTATATTGTATAGAAGCCTGATTCTGTAAAACATGTATATAACCAAATAACCAAGCAGGTTACAGTTGAGGAGGCGATGGAAATGTTACTCTTATGATATTATATAGTCAATAGCGAATGTTTAGAAGTTAACTATACCGAGGCAGTCATATTTTCCTGTTATTATTGTGTATCAATTAGATAGAAAGCCTGGAAGTGCAATGAGTCGATGCGTGAAGTCGCAATGTTTTGATTCAATCTTCCCGCCACAATGCGCGGCATGCCGCCTCTACAATTATAACCTACATTGTCGCAGCAACAGAAAGAGTTCGCCATTGTATATTCTTCGTTTTTCCAAAGCATTGCTTATTGTATTTTGACAAGCGTTTGCCAGACGCAGCAGTACTGTCTTAGAAAACAGTGTGAACATCGCCCCAATAAAACATGCTACAATACGGGGTGTAACACGAGTTTAGGCAAATATTGAGACAGGTGAAAGAACATGTAATTCTAAGCACAAAATATTCTATAACCATATGCTTTTTGAAGTTTCCTTTAGACGTGAGATGAAGTTAGAAAAATTAGCGCGGCCAGTAATTTCACCATGGCAGGCGGTTGCCGCTCGGTGACATTTTGAATGATTTAATCATAATGTTTACTAGTAATGGAGCATTACATTATCTTATAACAGCACAATGGTATTAATGGACATGTTATTACTAAATATGCAGTACAGCAGAACAGCAGGGCTGTAATAAACAATACTGTACAAGGCTAAGTGGCAATGCGTTGGGGCGAGGGAGGAAGGAGGGATTAGGCTGCGAGGCCTCACGCCGATCAGCTGAGTCACGTGTTCCTTCCTATACCTAACAGACACGATGCCATGTGGACTTTTACAGTATTGTTTATTACAGCCCTGCTGTTCTCATGTACTGCTTATTTAGTAATAACATGTCCATTAATACCAATTGTGTTCTTATAAGATAATGTAATGCTCCATTACTAGTAAACATTATGATTAAATCATTCAAAATGTCACCGAGCGGCAATCGCCTGCCATGGTGAAATTACTGGCCGCGCTAATTTTTCTAACTTCATCTCACGTCTAAAGGAAGCTTCAAAAAGCATATGGTTATAGAATATTTTGTGCTTAGAATTACATGTTCTTTCACCTGTATCGTATCAATATTTGCATAAACTCGTGTTACACCCTGTATACATGTAAAAAATATATTAAGCTTTGATACCCGAGGCGAGTAATTTGCTTTAAATTGCTATTACAGAACGTTCCATCGTAATGCATGTCATCCATACAATTCGTAGAACAACAGAAGAACCATATTTTTTGGTATTCAGATGCGGTGCATCAATATTTATCGCGAAATTGATTTATGAAAATATTAGTCGCGGAGCCAAAACACAAGTAGACCAACCTTTGAGTTAAAACTGCCAGCGACCACTTGCATTTCTCGAGTTTCAGTTAATTGGAATTGGTTAGCTTAGACCAAGTTAACAAAGGTAGGAGTTAGGTTCTATTAAGTTAACTCTTATACTGTTTTGATGTGTAAAAGTATAAGCTAAGTAGAGTTTGATTTCAATCCAATCATGTTTCCCCACCGATGCACTACAAAGTAAGAAATGGGAGCCACTGTTTAGGTAGACAGAACTCGCTACTTACATAAATGAAGCAGTGCCTTTAGACAAGTCCATCCCCATCGTGCCATCAATGCCTGCGACAGACTCATTCTCCTCCCCCAGTATGTCTGCCACAAACTCATCTAGTTTGTCGAGTGGAGGAGGACAAGGAACACCACCTAAAAAAATAATCAAAAATGAATTCTATAATCAAATAAGGCAGAAGAAAAACAATTATAAATTATAATGTCATGTTAGAGGGTATGATGCTCAATCTAACATGACATAATCTTTGCTAGTGCTGTACAGTGTATCAATAAGCAATAAAATCACCAGCTGCATCTGAAATGTGCAGTTAATCACTATAGATTTCCTTAAATGAATGATTCTTATGCTCATCATTTTGTGTCCTAACTTCTCCATGCAAGACAATCAATGGGGTTGAAGAAAGTCTTGTCACTATTGCTGTCATTTCAATTGATCATAGAAGCTAATCCTTGCATAGTGACTAGTCTTTGACCAAAGAAAAAGGAAAAAATGGTGATATAATAGTTTTAGATCTACACCATGGATTTCCTGGTAAATTTCCAGTAATGCACCCGTCTCAAGCGTGTGGGCCTTTGACTTTGGGGGAAATGACCTTGTGATTTGGGCGAAATGTACATTTTTGTTTCCCACAGCATCCTGCTAATTTCTCTTACGATACAATTCTCTTAAGTTACAATTTGATGTATTTAAAAACAAGAGCGGGATGCTGATAAACAAAATAATAGGTACCAAAGAATGAGCTATGTAGCTACCTTTTAGAACACAAGAGTACTTACCAGTTTTATTTCGGTACTCCTTGTGTTGCTGCAGCCTTGGTCGGGATTTTGACGAGATGGTAAACCACCGCTTTAGGACCTCCTTCTTGGAACGCCCCTTCTTGTAGTGCTCATTGATGAGATCCGTGATGGTCTCCCATATATCCATCTTAGCCCGGTTTGAAACTCCGGGCTTCTTGAAGTCCTTTCTTAATATATACATATTGTCTCTGTACAGTTGGACCAGAAGGAAGGATTCCTCCTCCGTCCAGTTAGCCTTCCTTTGGCGATAAGGTGTCATCAATCCATCTATATATCTTGGTAATTTACTAAAAAAAACCTTCGAACTCTTACTGTTGACTTTTTGTTACACTTGAATGTTGTTTACATGCTCTTCAACGGGATTACATCTGAAGGATTATTTTCCGGGATGGATTACTATTTTACTCCCTCTGTCACTATCCTTAATATGTTATTGACATAGGAAAAATATCTAAATCCATATAACGCAGTCAATAGCAGAATATATCACTTAAAATACTATTTGAAGAAAACAGTACCGCTATATTTAGCAGACGCCTATGATAAACAATTGTGCTAGATTCCAAACTTATGATCAATGGCGTATAATAAATATTTATCATATCCAAGAGTTATGATAAATATTTGTCATAGCTATGATAAGGTTTTGGTAATACCGGCCCTGGACTGCGCACGGAATATCGGCCTGTCGCACAAGGGCCCGAAGTCGGAGGGCCGCTCGGATTCATATAATATATATATATATATATATACGGATCATATAGACTGGTTTATCAGTATATATGATATACTGTAATCTTCGTAAATGTTTGTTCTATAATATTATCAAATAAAAAACAGTAAAACACGCTAAAGAAATGCCATTACGAGACTATGAAAAAATATGCATTCACTTCAACTCTTCGCCATTTAAAACATTGCGAGTCAACTTTTATCATGAAGGGTATCAATAGAAGCGCAATTTTATTAGCTTTCCATTGCTATATTTCGTTATCTGATAAATGAATTAGAACCATGCATAAATTAGCGTTAACTAAATAAATAAAATCATCAATCGGGTAATTTTCCCGATTGATGAGGTTATTTATTTAGGTAACGCTAATTTATACATGGTACTAATTCATTTATCAGAAAACGAAATATATAAGTAAATAAATAACATCATCAATCGCGAAAATTACCCGATTGATGATTGAATTTTTTTATTTAACGCTAATTTATGCATGGTTCTAATTCATTTATCAGATAACGAAATACATCAATGGAAAGCTAATAAAATTGCGCTTCTATTGATACCCCTCATGATAAAAGTTGACTCGGAAAGGTTTAAAATGGCGAAGAGTTAAGTGAATATTAAGTTCATGCATATTTCTTCATAGTCTCGTAATGGCATTTCTTTAGCGTGTTTTACTGTTTTTTATTTGATAATATTATAGAAAAAACATTTACGAAGATTACAATATACCATATATACTGATAAACCAGTCTATATGATAGTCCATAGACCACTATATCTCTTTGTAGGGCGCCCCGCGGGCCCCTATGCAGCCCCGCAATTCAAAACATTGTTGCGTGAACAGTCCAGATACAGTGGTCTATGCCTCACCTTAATAATACTTCTATGCACTCTAGACTTTGCCCCCATTCGTGGAGTAAACATTTTACAAGCCTATATGACTAATAATCCTACCTATCTTAGTATCATCAGCAAACATGCTGATATCTCTGTTAATCCCACTATCTAAGTAGTTGATGTAAACAAAAAATTGTAAGTCAGTAGTATTTTCGTAATCTCATATATTCGGCCGTAGATATACGATCGGCCGTGATACTCACGGTCGATTTAAGGGGAGAGTCCGTCGTGAATTTTAAATTGCAACTACGGTCATGAATAATGTATACGTTGTGTATATGTGTACCCTTGTTATCACATGAACATTTCAAGCTGATCAGATGAAAGGAAACATTTGAAAAAATTAAAGAACCTATTTTTGTCGGTTTTTTGATGAAATTTTGAATTGCATCTCCTCAGCCATTTTTTGACCGATTTCCTTGTGACATGAGCATATGATAACACTGGGGAACAAATTTTTTTGTTGAGTTAGGTCTGACACTTGTTATTAAGTAATTTTTGGGTGCTGAATCCAAAACTGATCTCAGTTTTTCTCTATCACGTCAAGTTTTTGAACTGTAGGATTTTCGTTTCATAAAAAATATGAAAAATACTGTACATAACAGTAACAGTGCTTATTTTATAAAAAGTTGCAAATGTTAACATACAATGAAAATTAAAGAAATAGGCATGAATAGAATGTTTATTTAACATTATCATGTTTTTAGAAAGGATAAGGCTATAACTGTGTGCAGGTTAAGGTAAAAATTTACGTTTGTAGCTTTGTCTGGAGTGTTCAACTTGAGGACTATCGCGTTTGATGCTCCAACAATAGTCAGCCATCATATGCACATCCCATCTACCCTGGTAACGTTCTTCCATAACCTTCAAATCTTGGTTAAATCGTTCACCTTGCTCGTCGCTAGCAGCACCAAGATTTTCCGGAAAGTGGCAGATGGCTATGCAAAAAAAGTACTTTAATACTCATGTGTGCAACCAAGCGCTTTGTAGCTCTCCAATAGTTTCTGAACAATTTCTGTGTAATTACTTGCACGTGTATTTCCAAGAAAGTTCTTGACGACGTCTTTGAATGATAGCCAAGCATTCTTTTCAAGGTCTGACATAGTACCGTTGAAATGTTCATCTTTGATGAGCTGTCGAATTTGTGGACCATCAAACACACCGGCCTTGATTTTTCAATTGACAGTCCAGGAAATGCCAAGATGATGTACTTCAAACAGTCGCCATCAGTTGACAATGCTTTACAAATTGTTTCATGAGACCTAGTTGTATGTGCAGAGGTGGGAATATTATTTTCTTCCTGTCAACAAGTGGCTCATGTACAATGTTAGGATCTCCAGGTTTAAGATCAGATCTCGGAGGCCAATTCGTCTGAACCCAATGCTTCTCTCGAGCTCTGCTATCCCACATACAGAGAAAGCAGGGATACTTTGTGTATCCACGTTGTTGACCAAGAAGGAAGGACACCATTTTAAGGTCAACACAGATGATCCAATTGTTGTTTGTCATATTGCAATAACTCAATGACTCTCTTACATCTCCATATTCTTCAACGAAGACAGACCGAATGCCCAATAGGGGACTGCGCCCAAACAAATTGCCGAAATAAAAAAAGTTTTACTACAGCTCACAAGTGGAATTTTGCTTATTGGAGGGTAAGCTGTGGAGAAAAAACTTGACGTGCTAGAAAAAAACTGACTACAGATTTGGAATCAGCATGCCAATTTTAGTCTAAATAAGCTCAAAAATCTAACTCAACAATTTATTTTTTTCAAATGTTCCCCAGTGTAATTCATTGTTATTCTAACAATGTTGTTCTGAGAAATGTTGAAAATTGTTTCAAAATGTTAAATGCCCCTCGCTATGGGCATTTAAAAAAATGTCCGACTGACAGAAATTCCACCATTCGAAAGCCAAAGGATAGGGTGTTGCCATAGACCATATAACTCAAATTCGTATATTAAAATGTTTGTTTCATATTGTCACGGCGGACTCTCCCCTTAACTCTTTCATTATATGTAAATTGTTCTCACCACTGTTTTTATTAAGTATACATTCTGCGTCTTCTACATAATGATGTGAATATAAGCTCACCACAGAGTTATATACCTAGAAAGCGAGTCCCGCATCCCGCTGTATTGTGACGAGTGACGCCCGCAGCCTAGCGCGGCGACCATCTGGCTTATCAAACCTTATTCCCAACTAGTTTTCTGACACCAACATTTGACATTGAAAAAAAAACTAGTGCCACCATCGTCTTCCTGAGAAAATTTTGGATCGTATTAGCATAAATCTGCAACAATAATGTCAATTATACGAAAATGACGGCTAATAAAGTAGCGCATCAACATTTGTTCTTTCAAACTCCTTAGTGATCAGCTATTATCCTTGTACCATTATATTAAACACGGTTCCTGAATCTACACACTTGCCTGATTATGTTGGTCTATGATAACTTGCCGATGTGACACTATCTAGAGCAGTGGTTCTTAACCTGGGGTACCTGTACCACCAGGGGTACGAAACCTTACACTGGGGCTACGAGACATGCTGACAATAATTCAATGTCATATTTATAAGGAAGCTGGTTTTATATTTTTATAATTTTTTTGTCTGAAAACAAAATTTGTTTTAACCCCCTGGAGTCCAAGGTCTATTAAGTCATCACAATATCTTACAATATTTTAGTTACCGTCATGTCTTTTTCTTTTTTTTCCCGTTTGTAAGAGTTGATATCGGTGGTACGTGTTATGTGTTTTTGGCTCAGCACTGGCCACTGCCCCCCAAAAATGCAGCAGCCGGCTGAGCCCAATGGGGGCAAATTTTTGGTGAAAAAAACCCTAAGAACCCGGTTTTTGCGCTTCTTTTTTCGTTTTTCGGGGCACTTTTAAGAAGCCGGCTCTTAGGTTTGGGCCCCAGCGGGTCAAGCCGGAAAGAAGCTGGAAGAAGCGGAGCCAGGGCTCGCACCAGGCTTCTTCCCGTTTGGGTCCCGTGACGTCAGAGAAAACAACAAATAGGCGGGACGGGCAGAGTTTCTCAGACAGGAGTATCTCGTGAAATAGAATACAGATAACAGGACAAAAGAAAAACAAAGATGTACTTCAGAAGCATGGACATACCTTAAGCCACGAACAAGAATATACAAGGTTAATGACCCCACGGACAACTTTAAAACAGGTGAAAGAAGATCATGCTTATCAGGCTGACGATGCCCTAGCGCGACGTAGTATTTTTTTGCTGTATTTCGCTGAAATAGGCACAAAATAGCCCTTTGTACTTTTAGTAGCACGGGCTTAACTTCGGACCCACAAATAGAGCTAAAAGGGAAAAGACATGGTGATAGGAGAACGTCGTTGGTGGAAATAATTTTCTCGAGTCTTTTAAATTTAACACAAAGTTTTTTTTTTAATTTTTACTAATTATGCTATAAAAGCAGCCCGGAAACGTTTTCGCGATTCTTCATTAGCTCCAATTTTTTTCTTAAGATCCTCCATTTGTTGAGAACGTGAAAATTGGAACTCTCGCCGACGGGGACGAGGACCAAAAACCCCTTCACCATCATCCAAATTCCACCAAAAAACTTTGCAAGATATCTTAAGATGCACCCCCAACTGTTGACGGACATGAACAAAATTAATGTGTAGGTATAGGTGCTGAAGGTATTGTGGAAATGAAGCTGCGTTGAGGGAAAAAATTTAAAGAAAAAGGGCCCCACGGTAAGCTGACCCAAATTTTGGCTCTATGTGTTAACTTACGTCCTTAAACATCTTTTAGATTTTAATGAGTCCCGCCTTACTTTGCCTAAGGGGCCGATATTAAATTTCGGGTTCTTGGAAAAAAAAACTAAATCCAGTAGGGTTGGTTAGGTAGGTTGGGTTTGGTTAGGGCACAGCCCGATGGGCTCGGGGGGGGTGCTGGGTTAGGTTGTAGAGTTTTGCCCTCTTAGAAAAAAATAACCTCCTATCTTTTCTTTTCTTATACCCCAAAAAGTTGGGGACAAGGTGGAAACCGGAGTTTTGGGGGGGGGAGCACACAAAAAGGGAAATAGGCCCCGAAAAGCTATGAACTGGGGGAAAATTCCCTTTTTTAGGTTTTTTTTGAGGGGCCTTTTTTCCCTTGTGGTGTCCCCCCCCCAAAAAAAAAACCCGATAACCCCCCATGCCCCAAGCTTTTTAGCTATAAGAAGAAAAAGATAGGGGGTGGAGCCCTTGTTTTAAGTTTACCATATAATAAAATATATATATATATATGTTGTATTTCTGATTTTTTGGTTAAATTGTATTTTTATGAAAGAAGGATTAATGGGTATTTTTTGGTTACTGATTTTATGTTGAATTTTTAATTAAGGGTGTAAATGATGTACAGTAAACCCCGCTTTGACGAACAAATTATGGGAAAGGATGCGAGTTATAATTATCCGAGTGATCCGAACTTTTGCATTAACAAATTGTGGTCGTTATATGAGGTAAAGTCCCTATTTCCGATAATTTCCCCGTGTATCGTGAATTGTCCTTTACATTGACGAAATTTGTACACTTACTTTAATACTGCAGCCATCACAAATACTACACGAATACAGGGCAATTAAAAACAATCAAACCCGACAACGCATATACGAACTTATTCGTAAAGCACGATTACCGGAGGCAAAAAAAAAAGTATTGAAGCCGAATTGTTATCTAAATTAAAGGTCCGTAAAGCGGGGGTTCGTGTATACACTAAACTTTGAAAAAGTACTACAGGAGATCTTTTTAATACCTAATACGTTGGGTTTTGGGTAAATTTAAGTGGATTAGGTTAGGGGTAAAGAGTGTTTCGCAATAGGAAATAAAAATTATGAAAAGTTTGAGAAATTGTTTTGTTGAATATTAATGTTAAGTATTTACGGGTACTTTGGTTGAAATTTATCTGCCCAAATCAGATTACACGGGCCCCTTTGTGCTTTAAATTCTGAGGTTTTAAAAAAATTTTTTATTTTAGTTTATATTTGGTTTATTGCTTCTTTTTTTTTAATGTTTATTTGTCCTTTTTAAAATTTCTAAAAGGGTTTACACAATAACATATTTTTTTAATTATTTGCTTTTCCTTGATATTTACCGTTATCTTAAAGGGGGCAAATACGGTAAAATTGGATGAAACTTTTAACAGACTATTGTCATGTAGAACAAACACTATAATGCTTTGTCTCTTTTTCCTTTCATGGAAGGTTTTTAATTGCAAAGTAAACAGTCTAGTTTCAGGATGTATGTGCGGTTGCATAAAGGGTGTTACCCGACCGAAAGAAGAGAAGACTCTGAGAGAAGGAGTGAGAGGGGGATAAATAAATAAAAAAATTTCTTTTTTCCAAAAAGGGGGTTTTTACTATCAAACTTACATCACAGTGTTCTAGCAATAAAACTAAAAAAAGAAAATTCTTCTAAAAGCACGCAAATAAAAATAAAAAAAAAAAGAAAGTCAAACAAAAACTTTAAAAAAGGAAATTAATTAAAATTTAAAACAATAAGAACTAAAAGCATTCAAAATTTTTAAAATACTACAAACATATGTAACTGCTATTTGAATGGGAAAACAAATATAGTTCATTTGGGTAAATTTAAAAGTAATTTATAAGTCAAAACTTAAAAGTGTAGACTTCCAAATTAATGATGCATAAAGGCAAATTGTTCCATAGTTGGGCCTTTGTACAGGATGGGTCTGGCACCAGTCTGTTCGGCTTTGGCACATAAAGGTTTTTTAGCTCCCTTGTTTACTGGCTGTTTTTTCCCCTGACAAGGGAAAAATAAAACCCCACTCCGGATAAAACCCCTTTGACAGCCTTATAAAAGCGAAACATTTTTCAAAAATATATCGGTCTTTAATTTTTAAACCATTTAACTCTTTTTGATGGAGAACGTGACCCTTCTTTCTAGCTCCCCCAAAGTAGTTTAGCTGAATATTTGCATTTTTTAAAACTCAAAAAGAAAATTTGAGAAAAGTATTTTTTGAGCCCCATATACCCATACAGAATCTTTAAAGCTGGAGAGAGAGAGAGAGAGAGAGGGGAGAGAGGGAAGGGAGGAGGGGGGGAAGGGGAAGAGAGAGAGAGGGAGAGAAAAAAGAGAGGAGAGGGGAAAAAAGGGAGAGGGAAGATTAATTTAATGAAAAATTGCAAGAATGAAAAACCCCCCCTATTTTCCAAGAAAAATAAAAATTTTCAGCCCAACCCCCAAAAGGGAAAACCCCGGGCATGGCGGGCGATGATGGCCATTTAATAAAACCCCTCATTATACCTCCCCCTTCCAAGGGCAGCATTTAATAAAAAAAAATAAGTCACAAGTGGAACTCGACCCAGCCAGCCCCATATGATGCCCGTGGTGCCCGCCTCTTTCCTCCCCATTAATATCCGGGTTTATGGAGCAAAAAAACATTAATGGAAGGTAGTGTTGGACCATTCACAATATCTCAGTCCATTTATCGTAACTTATTAAGGCTTTCTTTCGACGGTCATTTCGTCAGTGGGGGTTGTTTTTTTTCTTTTATCAGCGTGAGCCCCGAGCGGGCGAGCCTCGAACACCACTGTCAGCCGTTCTGGCGGGGGGACGAAAACGAGAGAAAAGGGCCGAAGAAGCCGTAAGAACCCGGCTTTTTAGGGTTTCTTCAAAAAAATTCGCCTAATGAGGGCCCCAATCTGGGGCCCGGGCAGCCTGTGAAAGGTTCTGCCGCTCCGCTCATACACGGGGTTGTGAATTTTTGTAGCCACATTATGTCCCGACCCACCAAAATTATCGTATTTTAAGATAATTATGTAAAAACCTTAGCAAAAAATAAATATAGTCAGTAGATAACTATATACATTTTTGAATTCAGCATTCCAATATAAAAATATTTTTTTTTTCACCAAAATATATAATATATCCAATCAGAACAAAATTCCATGTTAATTTTTTTTTACAAAATAAATAAAAAAAAAAAAAAATTATATATTTAGTAACACATAAGACTCAAAAGAAGCTGAACTCGAGAACTCTACATAGCTTATCCTCAAAAAAAAAGGGGAATTCCTGTTCCTCCTTTTTTTTTACCCCCTGTGCAGCTGGCGCTATAATGTAGTGTGTCAGTTGTCATCGAATTTATAATATATGTGTAGGGATAAAAGTAAACTTTCCCCTTTTTCCCCTTATCACGCGCTGCGGAAAGAGAACCAAGTGGGGTTTCCCGTCAGAAGTCGTTTTTACCTTTGTCTTGGAAGGTTAATTTGCAAAATACCCTCTCACAACGCGTTCAAATGCGGCAAGCAACCTCCAAACCCATGTCTGCAAAGGACCAAAAGTCAAATCAAAGCTCTCTCTCTCTCTCTCCTCTCTCTCGCGGAACAGAAGTTTTTTTTTTTTTTTTTTTTTGCGATGACAATTTTGATGATTTATAATGTACTTATATTGTGGTCAATTATCGTTTTTGGTACGATTCTCAACCATGCTCGTAATCGTACGGATAGTCAAATTATGTACAAATACGAAAATTTATGTACAGTTCACAACCCTCTCGTACCAAAACGCATAGTGTAACAGGCAAAATTTTGGTGAGAGAACCCGTAAGTAGCGGTTTCTTGCGGTTTCTCTCTCGTTTTTCTTTTGCTCCCAAAAGGCGAAAGTTGTCGAGGCTCCCCCGCTCGGCGCTCACAGCTGTAATGGAAACAAAACAACCACACAATGACGAAAGTTGTACCGTCAAAAGAAAGCCTTTAAATTTACGATAACGATGCGATATTGTGAATGGACAAAAACCAATCCTTCACTTTAATTTTTTTTTTGCCCCATAAACCAAAGGAATTAATAGGACAAGGTAAAGAGGCGGGCACCTACGGACATCATATGGGGGGCTGGGTCGAGTTCCACTTTAGGACTTTTTTTTTATATTAACTGCTGCCCCTGATGGAAGGGGCAGATAAATGAGGGATTTCTTTAAGGCCTTTCATCGGCCCCCAGTGCCCGGGATTTTCCGTTTTGGGTGGTTTGTGCTGTTTTTGGGGGGTTGGCTTATTTTTGCTTGGAAGATGGGGGGGCTGTTTTTTCATTTTGGCAAATTTTGGCTTTAAATTAATCTCTTTTTTCTCCTCTCCTTCTCTCTTTCTCTCTCTCTCTCTCCTCTTTCTTTTCCCCTCTCTCTTCTCTCTCTCTCTTTTCTCTCTCTCTCATTTTAATGAATTACGTATGGGTTAGGGCCCAACAAATACTTTTCTCAATTTTTTTTTTTGCTTTTTTAAAAGCAAATATTGCAGCAAAAATAGCATTGGAGGAGCTAGAAAGGGGTCACTTTATTCCTATCAAAAAGATTTAAAAGTGGTTAAAAATTAAAGACGTATATTTTTGAAAAAGTTTCGCGGGTTAAAAAGGCTGTCAAGGGTTGTATCGGAGGGTTCTAGTTTCCATGTAGGGAAAATCGCCAGTAAAACGGCAGCTAAAAACCTTTATGTGCCAAGAGCCGAACAGACTGGTGCCAGACCCATCACGTACAAGGGCCTTAATATGGAACAATTTGCCTTCATGCATCTTAATTATGGAAGTTACATTTTAAGTCTAAATTAAAAATTTTTTTTAATTCCCCTACTAAGGAACATAATTTTTTTCCCCAATAAAATAGCGTTGCATTGTTTTTGTAGTATTTTAAAGATTTTTGAAGTGATTTTATTTCTTAAGTTTAATGTTAAAATTTAAATTTTCCTTTTAAGTTTCGTTTAACTTTTTTTTTTATGTTTTTTTTTTTATTTGCGCGATTTAGAAGTTTCATTTTTAGATATATTGATAGAAATCTGTATGTAAGTTTGATAGAAAAACCAGTTTCATGGAAATAAGATTTTTTTATTTATTTACTCCCCCCTCACCCCTTTCTCAGAGTCTTCTCCTTATTTTCGGGCAGATAACATTTCATGAAAAACCGGCACATACATCCCTGAAACAAGACTGTGTTACTATTGAGATTAAACCCCTTCCCAGAAAGGAAAAATAGAGACAGACAGCTTTATGAGGTTTGTTCATACATGACAATAGTAATTTTCATAGTTTCATCCAAAATTTTTACCGAATTTCCCCTTTATAGATAAACAGGCAAAATTTAAAAAGGAAATGCAAAAAATAAAAAAAGATTTTTGTGATGTGACTATATAAAAATTTTTAAAAGGGACAAGAAAAATTAATAAAAAGCAAATAACCAACTATATATAAAATAAAAAAAATATTTAAACCCCAGATTTTAATGCACAAAGGGGCCCCGTTTTACTGATTGGTCAGATAATTCAACCAAAGTAGCCAGTAAAAAACGATGAACATTCATATTAACAAATACAATTTTTAAACTAGTTTCATAATTTTTTTTTTCCCATATGCAGAAACACTCTTGACCCAAAACCTAATCCTATTAAAGTCACCAAACCCAAGATTAGGATATAATGGTTCCTGTGTACTTTTTTAAAGTTTAGGTATACACACAACCCTTTGCTTTTTTCGGACCTTTTGTAACAAATCGGCTTCAAATTTGTCTCCGTCGGGATATGCTGCTTTTACCGAATGGTTCAGATATCGTTGTACGGTTTGATTGTTTTTAAAATTCCCTGTATTCGTTAATTTGTGATGGCTGCATGGAAAAATTTCACCTCATAAACGACCACAATTTGTATACGAAAGTTTGGATCACTGGGAAATTTTAAAACCCCGCATCCTTCCCCAATTGTTCGTCAAAACGAAGTTTAGTACATCATTTACACCATAATTATATGTCAACAAAAAAAACCAGGACACCAAAAAATAGCCATTAACCCCTTTTTTTCATAAAATTTCTAATTTAACCAAAATATACAGAAAATTACCATTTTATTTTTATATAAAATATTATATATATATATATTTATTAAAATTATATAATATATATATATATATATATTATATATAATATTTGGTAAATCTTAAGAACAAGGGCTCCACCCCCTATCTTTTTTAGCCAAAAAGCTTGGGGACATGGGGGAAACCGGGGTTTTTGGGTGGGGGAGCACAACATAAGGGAAAAATGGCCCACAAAAAAAAACCATAAACTAGGAAATTTCCCTAGTTCATGACTTTATGGGGCATATTTCCCTTTAAAGTCTGCTCCCCCCCCAAAAAAAAACCCGGGTTTTCCCCCACGTCCCCAAGCTTTTGTCTATAAAAGAAGAAGAAGAAGATAGGAGGGTTTAGCCTTTATTTAAAGAGACAAAAATTACAGACCAACCCAGCACCCCCCCTCGAGCCCCCGGGTGTGCACTAACCAAAAATAACCTAACCTGACCCCGACCGACCAACCCTACGGATTAGTTTTCTCAAGAAACCTGAAATTTAAAATCGGCCATTTGGCAAAGTAAGGATCGGACTCATTAAAAATTTAAAAAGATGTTTAAGGGCAGTAAGTTAAAACATAGAGCCAAAAATTTGGGGTTAGTTTACCGGGAGCCCCTTTTTCTTAAGATTTTCCCTCAACGCAATGCATCATTTCACAATACCTATCAGCACCCTTTTCAACATAAATTTTCAGCCGTCAACAGTAAGTAATATACTTTAAGTATCTTCCCAAGTTTTGTGGTGGAATTCGGAGATGGTGAAGGTTTTTGGTACTCTCGTCCCCCTCGGCGAGAGTTCCCAAAATTTTCAGTTTCAACAAGTGTGAGAAAACAAGAACCAAAATGGAGTAATAATCAGCGAAAAAAGTTTTCCCGGTTGTTTTGATTAGCATAATTAGAAAATTAGAAAAAAACGTCTGGGTTTTGGTTAAAAGGGGCTAGAGAAAAATTTTTTACCAGACGATCAACGTTTCTTCACCATGTCATTCCATTTGCTCTATTAAAGTGGGCCCAAAGTTTAAACCGTGCTATAAAGTACAAATCAGGTAATTTGTGCATATTTCAGCGAAATTTAGCAAAAACTACTACGTCGCAGCTAGGGGCCCATCTCAGCCATTAAGACATGATCATTTTTTTTCACCATTTTAAAGTTGTCCTGTCGTGTCATTTAAATTGTTATTCGTTCGGGTCTTAAGGTAAGTGCATGCTTCTGAATGACATCTATGGTTTACTTGTGCCTGTACTGTAATTACAGTTTTCTACGCGATACCATGTCGAGAATCTTGCCCGCCCCCATATTTGTTTTTATCTCGACGTCACGGCAAAAAAAGCGGTAAGAAGCCGTGGGAAGCGAGCCCTGGCTCTCGCTTCTTAGGGTTTTACGGGACCAAACTGGGCCAATCCCTAAAAAGCCGGTCTTAAAAGTGCTCGCCAAACAGAAAAGCAAACTGCAAGAAGCCGGCTTCTTACGGCTTTTCACCAAAAATTTGCCTCTGTCGCCCCTCGTGGGCGCGAGGCAGGGGTTGGAACTTTTGTAGCCCACATTTTCGTACCCAGCACCAAAAAAGATCGTATTTCAGAAGTTATGTACAACCTTAGCTAAAAAAATAGTCATATATATACATAATGAATCAGCATTTAATATAAAAATATTTTTTCTTTTTCACCAAAATTATAAAATATCCCAAACATGACCAAAAAAATTTCCCTTTTTAATTTTTTTTTTTTAAAAAAATGAAATTAAATGAACAAAAAAAATATTTAGTAAACATATAATGACCAAAAGAAGCTGAACCGAGAACTTACATAGCATATCCTCAAAGAAAAGAGGAAATTTCCCGTTCCTCTCTATTCTTTTAAACCCCCGTTCAGTGGTGCTTATAATTAAGTGTGTCAGTTGTCATGACATACATATCATCAAGGGGACAACAAACACAAAGCCGCCCCAGTTGCCAGTCCCTATAAAAGAAGACAGAAGAGAATAAAATACAAACAGAGGGGGGGGAGGCCAATTTTGTTCGGGGGGGTGTCTTTTTACTCTTCTTTTGAAAAAAAATTTAAGTAATAGGAAAGTGGAAAAAAAAGAAAAAGGAAGAGAGTTTCCCGGTTTTTCCCGTGAAAAAGGGGTGAAAGAGTAAAGATACGATTAACTTTGCATTAGGAAAATGAATTGATTTGCCTGGAAGATTTCCGCTTTATGTCAAAGACCCATTCTTTGTGCAGAGCGATAAATGAGGTCATAATCTCTGGATGGGGGCGTACATTTCCCCCACTTCTCTAATCCTAAAGCCCCTCAACCTTTGGGTTTTAAATTGCTTTTTTCTCATGCTGTCCGAGAGGAGAGGTGGCCCCAACGGACCGTAAAATCCCCTTTCCCGAAACTCATGCCTTTATATTTTTTGCCCGTAATCATGCCAAATTTTACTTCAACTTACCAAAAATCTTTTATTATAGAAAATGTCAAAAAACTTTTTGAATCAAAAATTCCTTTGTGACTTCTGGCATCTAGCTAATAAAGTCTTAACAATTTTTTTCTTCATTTTCCCCCCTAGCTTCACCCAGATGGCTCACAGGTTCATCTACTTTTTAAAGCTGAATTTCGCTCAAACATTTTCAAAAATTTCCACTGGGTTTATGAAGGGCTTGTTCCCCCACCTTGACTTATTAGCCTGTCATTAAGATCCTTCGGAAAAGTGTTTTTTTTGCCCCCTTTTGGCCTAGATCTCGGGAAGGCTTTCGTCCTGACAGAGTCCCTCCTATGTTTCAAAAAAAATGGCTTCTTGCTTGCACCTTGCCTGGTCAAACTTTCCGTCTTTGCGATCTACTTCCCCCTTTCCTTCTGCGGGGTTTGCCACTCCCCAAACCCGTTCCCAGAAAGGGGGAAGTTTTTAATCCCTTTAAACACCGTCCCATAGTTTTATTCCTGCCTTTCAAAGTTTTTGAATCTTTAATTAATAAAAAGATCTTTTAAGTATCTATCTCTCACAATCTTTATGAGTCAGTACGGTTTCCCTAAAGGGGGGATCTATGGCGATGTTTAGCTTTTCCCAAAAGAATTTGGTCATCCTCCTTTTGGGTTTTCGGGGAAACTTTTGTTTGCCCTGACATATTTAAAAAACTTTTGAAAGAGTCTGGCACAAAACTTTTAAATTTTCCCAAAATACCCTCATTTGGTTTTATCGTCTCTGTACCTTCATCTTAAAAATTTTTCCCTTTCAAAACCCTTTATTTCAGCTACTGTAGCGGACATGTTCTTCCTAAATCTATCCCAAAAGTGGGTTTCAGGGTTTTGTCCTACACCCACTTCCTCCTTTATTATTAAGATCTTCAAGTTAAACTCAAGCCCTGTCCACTCTACGCGATGATTCTACCCTGCATTTTCAAAAGTCGTTTTTTAGACGTCCAAAACCCAAAGGAACTAAATATTTACGGAGAGAGCCACCAGCGTAACTTTACTTTTTTATAATTTGATTGGGGGAAAGCAAACCTTTTTTTTTGTTTCAATGCCTCAAAAACCCAATTTTCTTTACCTATTATCGAAAAACCCTTTCCCGATAACTATCCCCCTTCTTTAAGACACTCAACCTCTCTTCTTCTACAAGAAATTCTAGGAATCCTTTACTAAAAACTGAATGGAAACTCAATCTCATTCTTTCTAAAACAGCTTCTAAGAAGTTAGGGTCCTGTGGCGTCTGGTCCTTTTTTCTCCCCCCAATTGCTTGCCCTACAGGGGCCCTTTTCCGCCCATGTATGGGGGGTAGTCTCACATGTTTGGGGGGGATCCCCTCAACAGCTTCCTAAACAGGTTTAGCAAAAACTTTTGTTCATCAACTCCTCTCCCCCGATGACTGTCTAAACTTTAAATCCCGCCGCAAGTTGTTGTCTTGCCCCTTTACCCCCTTTTTTTTTCTGCTCACTGCTTTTCTGAACTTTCTAAAATGCAGCCTCCCCCCTCCTGCGGCCTGCGCACAAGACTTTACTCATTTCATCCCTATTCGTCCATCTCCCAATGCAAGGGTAATCAGTATCTTTACTCTTTCATCCCTTTCAGGGGAAACTTGGAACTCTCTCCCGTTTTTATTTTTCCCCTTTTTACGACTTTAAACTTTTAAAAGAGGAGAAAAGCACCTCCCCAAATAAATTTGGGCCCCCCTTTTTTTTCATTTTATTCTTATGTCTTTTTTTATAGGGGGTGGCAAAATAGGGGCTTTTTGTTATCCATTTTTTTTGTGCCTTGGGCAGTTCCCGTGATGTAAAAAAAAAAAAAAAAAAAAAAAAAATCGCCATCCATGAAATGTCAGCCTTTATTTTAAAAATCATTTATTTTTTTAGTAAACGAAATATATAAATAAATAAAAAAACCCCAAACGGGAAAATTACCCGGTTACGGGTTCTTTATTAAACAAAAACAAAAATCCCAAAATTTGATTTAAATAAGACGTATTTGATTTTAAAACATTTTTTTTTATTTTTTTGATGTTCACAAAAATACATGAAAGCTAAAAATATACAGGATATATTTAGCATATTTTTAACTAAAGAGATAGAATAAATGAATAAAAAAAACATATAAAATGAAATTCAGATGAATTTTTTTTATTTTTTATTTCTTGATGGGTGTTTTCAATCAATAGGCCCATGTCGTAAGCGGTTTTCGCTACGTTTGCCAGGCCCGGGGTGACCTGTCTGGTGGCCAGGCTGTACTGATGCCGCGAAAACACATCCAGATGATTCGTGGTTCTTAGCCTGGGGGATGAGTGGGCGGTCTTCACCCCCGCAAACTTTACCCCCCCCCCCCAAGACACACCAATGATTATTAATTTTACCTCCGGTAATAACCTAATGGGGGTCCACACGGCAACAAAACATGTGGGGAAAAACAAAGTAAAAATAGTAGGAAAAATGTTGTGAGGTCGGGAATGACAATGTTTAAAAATGTTGGCAGAATTTGTTTTATGTTGGTAACACCGTGTGGACGAGTTAATTTGGGGGTGATATCTTTAAGGGCACACACCCAGGACGGGGGTTTTCGCGTAGGCCTACTTAGGACAAAAACCCTGGAGTGGCGAGGGAAAAAAACGGTACAATTGATGATTGTTACGCAGACACACTTTTCTCTGGAATCCACCCAAAATTTTTATAAAAATAGATTTAAAAGGGCCCATGGGGTGGGGAAAAAGAATTTGAGAGCGGAGAAAGAGAGGGAGAAAAAAAAAAATGAAAAACTTATTGCCCAGTTCAGGAAATTTCGAAAACTAGAGAGAAAATCGGCAATGGAGTAATGAGCGTAATAGCCAGTGGTTTGCAATCAAAAGAGCTATTTCTGGTTTACAAACAACGCCACCAAAAGGGCATACGACGTGGATTTCAGGTAAGATAAATAAGTCCTCCCAAAATTAATAGCGCATTTTTGCAGCCCCCTGGCCGGCTGGACTGGCTAGCCCCGGGGGGTCACTGTTTTGCGAGGCAGTCTAGAAAAAGGGTTTTGCCCATCCCGATCGGTCAGCCAGAAACAGGACCGCCTTGGACCCCATGGGTGGCGCATGCGCATCCCGTCAGCGGGGAAGACTACAAGGGAGCTTCTTTTGAGATGATCATGTTAAAAAAGTGGACGACTGCAAGCTTGAATTTTAAGGTAATTTCAAAAAAAATTGCCACAGTACAGTAACTGCGGGAGTAACACATTTATTTAGAAATTTAAATTTCAAAGACAAATTGCATTATAATAGGGCTAAAATCCATTGCAATGCCTGCTTAACCGGAAATCCTCAGTATATAGGGGATGCCAGTATAGGGTGCAGCTAATTATATTCGCTACTACCAGTGGGTTACAGGAGTGTCCTACCCAGGTTTTATTAGGTTGTATTTATGTTTTGTAATATACCTGTGTAGTTCGTAACATCTACCGTTAGTAAGTCAAGTTGACTCCACATCAAAAGCATAGCAGTCTTAGGAGAGCTTTTTTTGTATCAATGTATGGGAAGCAATCATATTAATATGGACTGACTTTAGCGTCGCGAAAAATACTGAAACTATTACAAAAAACTATACAATGGTATGGTAGGAAAAACAACAACGAAGGAAGGTTTGTCATGTACGAAAACAACGTCAGTTCTGAGCTGATTGTACGAAACGACGCGATAATTTAAGTTTCAACAACCAACGATTTCTGATGTGCCTTTAGTTTTCTGGTGTGTGTTTGAGGTTTGAATTAACTGCTAACCGTTTTGGGGCTATTTTTTTTTTTTTAGGTAGATTTTAAAGGTTAGTTGTTGTTTTTAGTTTTTTTTGTTGGGTAACGGTTCAGGTTAGGTAAAGTTAGGTTAATCGTTTGTGTTAAATTTTTGCAAAAAAAATAAAAAAAATAACGTGACAGAAACGGTTAGCAAATTCATTCCAAACCCAGAAAAACAGAAAAAGTACACCAGAAAACCATAAGGGCATCAGAAAATCGTTGTTGGGGAAACAAACTATAAATTGACCGAAACGGCTATGGTTTCGTATACGAAAACAACTTGATGGGTATGATATCTACTGGTGTACGAAACAACTTGGTACGAACTGACTGCACCCCAACCGTGTCACCACAGTGTTTACTCATAATAAATAGGTTATACAGTGGAGTGCCCAGTGCCAAAGATGAGGGTTAACAAGGTGAAGATAAGTGAAGAAAGGTTAAGGATATAATTTATATGGATAGTGTTACCATTATTCACCGAAAAACATTTTCTTTTGGCGTGATATGATTGTGGTCCAGTAAAATTAAGAACCAGCATGGTCAATGAGCTGGATAGAAAGTGGAGGGGATCTCTTTTCGGGTGGGACAGCTTAGGAGCTGGGTGTGGGAAGCTCCGTGGGAGGCCACGTGTTGTGCTGAGAGAGTGTACAGGGAAGTAAATTGTGTAGTTGGGTCGTGTGCTGATTGGTGATTGACTTGGTGTATGATTTGACTGGATCGTGTATGCTGGTTGTGTGGAGGCGTTGTAGCCTGTGTGGTGTGAGCAGCAGCTGGTTGTGTGGAGGAGTGTTAGTCCTGGTGTGTGGTTTGGTACGTGCTGACTGGCGTTGTAAGCCTGATGTGTGATGGTCGTCTGTGCTTAACTGTGGCGCGAGTAGCCTGGTATGTGGTGGATGTCTGTGGTGATGGTTGGATGATGTTTGAGACGTCAAAGGGCTATCATAGATTTATTTCTTTGTTCATTGTATATATATGATTATATTAAATATATAATATGTTAAAATAGAGAAGTGAGTCAAATTGCCTGTGGTTGTGAGAGTGAGGTGTGGGTTGTGGAGAGTTGAGGTGTGGGGGTGACAATCTAGTTATTCAACAGCCGGCCCGGGAGAACTTCTCTAGGGGATAAAGTAAGGCACATTGATCGGTATGCACAATATTTACTGTGCATGTTTTTGCGCCAAGGAGCTGCAGTGTGGTGACGTGTGGCTGGGGACGTAACAATAGGTTCAGTTAGTATTTAAATAATTGGGAAGTGTGGAAGAACCTGGCCATTGTAATTAATAGCAGTAATTTATGTAATAAACTTGGAAAAAAATAGATAACGGTTATTAGAGTTGTAGTATGTGAGTTTAACTCTCTAGTGGTGGGGTGGCAATTAATTATATTCCGAAATAAACCTAAACACCTACAGAAAATCCCGAAATACACCTAGAACACATCAAAATATACAGAAAACAGTTTTGTAATACATGTCTTATGTCCAAGTGATATCATATTTCAGTATTATTGGTGTTAATATTCAGCAGGAGTTGGCGGGCTCCACAGGCCTTAAACTTAATTTTGTCCGTTATTTTCGGCTCAGTATAATGTGCAGTACATACTTATTCACTTCCGCGAAACCAAAAAATAACATTTCTATATTAATTAGTTCTAATAACACGGGTGGGACCATCCAATGAGCCCTTCACACCACCTGGGGTACAGGCAGGGATGCCGATCCTCCCATTGGACGGAAAGCGCACCCTCTCTTGACGAAGGTCAGAGAGGCTGTAGCAAAGTGAGGGGTGGAAAGCAGCTGGATGTTTGCAATATCAGTGCGGAGCTTCCTCAGAGCTGGAGGTGGAGGCAATGATCGACGAGTTGCATGCTGTCCTGGACTGCCGTGTGGCAATCAGGTAACCTCACCTGAATGGAAAAGGGGGTGGTCAGCCCTATCTGGAAAGGGAAAGGGGACCGTCAGGACTGCAACAAATTACCGCGGTATTAGTAAACTGCCTCAGCAAGCGTACCAGGCCAGTGCTTCACACATCTATTGCTGGACACGGATTAGCAGCCATTGGTGGAAGCATCAGAGACCTCAGCAGTCTGGGTTCAACGCTGGTAGTCAACAACGCCCCCCCCCCCCCCCCCACCCCCCCCCCCCCCCCTCACCCCAGATCCATATCATCGCGCCTCCGTGTCCTGGTGGAACGCGGACGTGAGTTTCGACAGGGGATGCTGCCAAAAGCCTATGTGATCTCAAGAAGGCGTTTGAACTCAGGCATCGTGAGTCACTCTGGGATCTTCTGGCGACTTCGAGGGATTCCTCGCAAGGACTATTGGGCTTGATAACTGGTAGTATTCTGGGACTGAGCCGTTTGCTGTGAAGTGTGGGGAGGTGTATCCGGCTTCTATCCTGTGAATACAAGGACAGTGAGGCAAGGGTGCGTCCTTGCCCCATCACTTTTCAACGCTTGTATGGACTGGGTATCGGAACAAGGTGTAGATCAAGTGATTGTGGAGGCAGCCGTTGCGGCAACACCAAGATCACTGATTTTTTTTTTTCCCCCTTGGGTTTTTTTTTCGCCGATGATGCAGGTAATCTTTGTGAAGTTCGCTGGAGGTCTGGTGATGGCTCTCGAGGCGCTGCAACGAGGAGGCAAAAGCCTTTGGGACTTGAGGTACTCTGGCTCAAGACAAGGTTCCAGGTGTTTGGAGACTTAACTAAGATTAAGCAGACAGTTGTTCATGCGTGTAGGCGAGGACATTGAGATCTTGGAATTTTACATACCTTGGTAGCGCAGTCCATAATGACGGCGGGTCACGTCAAGAAGTCTTTACGCGGAGGGCCATAGCCCACGGTGTATGGACTGCTCAGCGGGAGTATTTGGCGTTGTCGGTACCTATGCAGGGAGGACAAAGATCCGGATCTTTCAAGTCGCTTGTGACCCTGTCTACTTTATGGTTGTGAGGGACATGGACATAAACAAAGTGACTTGAAGAGGACGAATCAATGCCTTTGTAATAAGTGTCTTGCAGAATCATGGGGTATCGCTGGGATGATTACGTGTCAAATCAGCCGATTGCACCGTTGAGGTACTGAATCGAGGCCTATTACCCTGACATAGTCAGTCAGCGCACAATTCGGTATAATGGGCATGTGGCACGCACCTGAAAACCGATCCTTCCCATCGGGTTGTATCTGTAAGAGACAATCCGGCGTGGAGGAGGCCAAGGGGGCGCCCAACAAGGCTCGTGGCTGGGCACGTGATGTTTCTTGTCGAGAGCCTGCTTGGTATGGGAAAGGGAGCTGCATGGGAAACTCGCGCGTGGTGACCACTCGGAGTGGCGTCGTAGGGTGGGCGAGCGACGCGCCCCCGCGTATGCCCCCAATGATTGATTGATGATTGATATAATTATATATAGCTAGGTTAGGTTAAGTTTAGGTTTGGTCAGGTAAATTTGGTTGGTAGACCTAGGGTACTTTAGGTTTAGAATAGGTTTGGGTACGTAGGTTTTGTAGAGTTATTTAGGTTAAATAAGGAATTATGATGGTGCGAGAGGGGCCCGGCTGCCGCGGCTGGTTGGCGCCGCAAAACTCCTGCGCAAATTGACTTATATTGGGATAGAAATATACCCAAGGCTCAAGCCTAAATATTATTGGTATAAAATGTAGTATAAACATATATATAAATAGGTTTTAAAAAAACCTATGTCGGTATATTTAGTGTATTGTGTTATGTGTGTGATATCGGTTATAAGAATTAATCTTATATCGATAAACACAATTCAATTTTCTGTTGAAAGTAAATTTAAGTTGAAGTAAAGATTTGCCATGATTACGGGCCAGAAATATAAGGGCATGAGTTCAGGAGATGGATGTTACCCGATACGTTTGTGAGCCACCTGTCATCTCGGTCAGCATTGAGAACAAGCAGAGTTAAACCAAGTTGACGGCTTTAGGATTAGAGAAAGCTAGTGGAAATGTACGCATCCCATGCAGGGACTATGTCCTCAGTTATGCGCTCTGCACAAAGAGATGGGTCTTTGACATGGAAAGCAGTAATCATTCCATGGAAAATCAGAGTAAGTACTGCCTTAGGTCTTCCCACTAGCGAGTTGAAGTGCCCAGAAGCAACCTCCGCTAGGTGGGTCCCGAGACGGTACGGAGCGATAGACAGGTTACAGAAATAAGTTGTGATCGGAGGAACCCAACGGAGAATAGTCACAGAGTAAGCAGAATGTGTTAGTAGTAGGAAAAGATCCAAGAATGTTGGGCGTGTCTCCAAGGCAGTCAGGAATACGCGGTAGGTGCGCAACCAGCTAATATACCAAGGTTTTTTTTTGACATTAATGCCTTACTTCCTTTCACACTTTTACAAACATAACCAGACTTTAAGACATTTCCTCCATTTAAAAATCATACTGTCCATTGAATAGAGCAGAAGAATATATTTTCAAAGAAGAAGATGAAGCTAAACAAAATTGTACTTGTATTTTTTTCTTTAATGTAAATTTCTTTTCGTAACGTAATTTACATCTGTTTCAGACTGGATGCACCACTTGCGGTGGAAGCCATCCCACCTAGGAGGGGCCACGAACTGCTGTATGTGAGGAAGAACAGCAGTATCTACGGCAGTTCTGGCCCTTCAACTATCAGTAGGAAGTGGGAAATGTATGGATTATAGAGGTTAATGTTAAAAAAAGTAGGTTAAACGCTATATATGTATTGGTAAATTCTGGCCATGCGCTTCTTGTATTTCAACATGGACAGTTTAAAGAAAACGTAATGCTTAGACCAAGAGGACCAGGGTTCAATCTCCAAGTCCAAGAGGATGACATTTGGGCTTGTTCTGTATGCATTAAGCAACCCTATCACCTTGCAGAAAGTAGGTAGACATCTACAGAAACTAGATGTAGAGGAATTGTGGCTATCAAATCCAACAAGGTGGGTGGCTTATATTTTTATATTTATCTAAATACAAATAAAAAGAATTAGAGAGCAAAACCTTTTGCCCTTTAGTTTTTCGTTATTTTGTTGTGTAGTCCATCCTGCTGATGCATGTAAGGTTTCTTATTATTAGGGAACAAAAATATAGAAAAAAAATGGGTGGGGGGTATAAGCCCTTAAAAACACACACACCACACACAAAATAAAACATGTAAATTTATATTCTGTTGATTTTAGGGTTACGAGCTCGATTTGCTGACAAGCAGCATTTATTCACATCAGAGCTAGCCACGGTATGCTTCTCGTCACATTAATCTGCCTACACGTGAACCAACTCTGGATTGATACAAATTCAAGGTTTCTTAGGACATGTTTTCGGTGTCTCTTTGTTTGCAATATTGTCACCCTCTTAAAATAAATGGTTAAATATTCCGCAGGAGTGCGGGGCGCCACAGGCCTTACAGCATTACGTTTTCTATGTTAATTTCTGCTCAATGATTGTGCTGTAGTTACCGCCAACTCCTGCGGAAATATTTACCAAAAATAATTGCTAATCTAACCTTACCGACTCTGAAGCCTGTTCCTTCCTGGGAAGTCCTTCCAAGGGGAGTGAGCATGACAGAAGAGTCTACCAATGCCTGTTTATCTATACATTCACCCTTGCATTCTCAATATCTCTTACATCTGCTATCCTCCCGTCCCACTCAGGTTAGAATTACTACATAGTTTTGGGGGAAATTGAAATAACCTGTATTTCTAGCATTTATCATATTATTTTTTATTGATGTGTTTTTCTTTTCTGTTTAACACATATAAAAAAATGAACATTACAAAAACTTGTTCACACTTAAAGAGTGCTATTTGAACAAAAATGAAATAACTTTTGGCCTTTTGCTGATCATGTTATGACTTCAGCAATTCTCGGTTTGACTTGGGCAGTTTCACTTTGGAAAAAATACAATTTAGGGACCTCTGAATTACTAATGCTTTACTTAAATAACTGATAAATGCAAACCACTGTATTGAGTAACTCGGTTTCATTTGTTACTGATAAGGCTAGTTAATTTTTTGTTTTTTTTTTTTAAAAAAAAAACCCAAAAGATGGGGCATACGCTATGCTGCGCGTGGGCCTCAGTGCTCATCTCCATGGCTTTGCCCTTTGAGCCGTGGTGGGTGGTGGGTGAGGACCGTTACCCCGGGACACAGGGATAGTGTCACGTCCGGGTTACCACAGTTAGCTTACCAGTTTCCCCAGGTACCCATTTATCCACCCAGAAAGGAGGAAGAACAGATGGGTTGGCTGGTCACCGACTTTCGTGTCCGATTCAAACCCGGGCCACGCATATTGTAGCCAGGCACGCTAGCCACTACACCACGGAGGCGATAAAAGATAAGGCATGTGTCGAAGAACTAATGGCATTCAGCGGGGGATTAATAGCTCAATTTACTACACTTACTAATTGGGGAGTGCTGATTGGAACCTAGGGATCACATTCTCAGAAATGTTTAAGATTTGAGCCTGCTGTGGCAGAGCCTCCCCAGATTGCAGATGAATTATGTGTGGTATAGTGGATATTGGAACATTAAGACTAGTGAGATGAAATCAAATTAGGCAATCTGGTTATAGTAACGCTGACGAGTAAACAAGCCATCAGACTTGGTGAAAACATTTTTGAACATGTGGATTTGCGCAATAGACCGCCAGAGATAGTAGAAAACAGACAGGGTTAAGCCCCTGACAGCTACCTGTGTCACAATACACGAACTCAAAGTCGTGTCCCACACCTCACGACTGGCACGATTCCTCGAACGAGTCGACTCTGACGAGCACTCTCGCTCACGACCGGTCGTGATGTTCGCAAGACGCGGACAAGACAAATGGGGCGAGCGGAGCTAGGAGGTCTTCAACTTTGAAATATTAACTGATTTTTGTCCTCAGCCCCGAACACACCACGAGGTTCATTGTGCGTCGTGAAATGCACTACGACGCACCCACAGCCGACCCATATCACTACTACTACTACCACAACTTCTACTACTACTACTACTACTACTATTGTTATTATTTTAATTATTATTATTATCAGTTTTTTTAGGAAAATATTTATTTCTGATGATTAGATTTAAGTATATTTGGGATATATTTCATATATATTGAGAGAGAGAGAGAGTCACGTTCCTTTATCATGTACGTACACTCAAAAGGCCATGGATCAGTGTTGTCACCTAGCCGCTCACGCCAACCGCCAACATAAAAAAAAAAAATTGTTGGCGACTCCATCACGACACGTTACGCGCGCTTCACAAAAGCATCAGATTGCTTTTGAAGCCCCCCTCTTCACACCATTCTAGAGTAGCGTGCGATTGTGGCGACTGTTATTCGCGGAAAACACGTGGGTGCACTTCGTAGGGTACTCGTGGAAAGTCGCCATCACGTCGTATCAAGTAGTGAGAGGCATGGCAGATTCGCGAGGTGTCTTTGGTATGCATGCGAGGGGCTGGAAATTTTGGGCATAGTTAAAAATCTGGCCGCTCAACGTCACGGGGGGGGGGAACTTTGGACTGCGATAGCGAATGCGTAGCCAGGTCGTAACTACTAGTATCAACTCGTAGCGACTCGTCATTTATCGTATCGACTCAACTGCCTGTTCGTAGTGACTCAAGTAGTGACGTAGTGACGGGTGCTCCGCAGTGTAGCGGTTAGCACGCTCGGTTCACAACCGCGAAGTCCCGGGTTGGATCCACGGGCGGACCGAAGAACTTGCCGGCGGTCTCTCAAAAACAACCGAGCCCCTGTTCCACCCAAAGTGAATGTGTGGGTTTTACCGGGTGATGCCGGAGGTTTGTGACGTACCAGCCTCCCGGGGGTGAGGTGCAGATGAAACCCGCCTGTACTCACGCGAGGCATAGATTTCCCTCCCAGATCTGTCAGGTCAAGCCACCCCTCGCGGGTAGTTACAAAACTCTTGCAATGTCGTAGCAAAACTCGTTAAAACGACTCATGGCCAACGCTTAGCGACCACTGTGCTTAAATATGCGTACAAAACTCTTAGGAAAGTCTGTACTAATGCGTGATTGAGTACACGAGAAATTGGGACCGATAAAACAGTGTCGGGTGTCAGTGTCGCCTTTTCTCCACGAGTAGACGCCGATTAGATTCCCCGGCACTACTCGGCTGCTCACTCCTAGAATGAGTGAAAGGGGGCTTAAAGAATACTTTCTAGACCAACCTTAAGGAACTCCCGACTGTGACACGACTTTTGAAAAAGTCGTGAGGCGGCCGCGACTATTATTTACGCGCGCAATAAATTAAAAACGTAGGGCGCGACGAGTCGTCCCAACGGCTCACGAAACACCTAATAGTCCGCTACGAGTTCCCGGCAACTTAAGGGGACGATTGATGAAAAAAGCCTTATGACCTTGTAGACGTGTCGCTGTCGCGCCCTGAGTCTTGTATGTATGTCGACAGGACCCTTAAGGACTTTGTAGACATATCATCGCATGGTGTCAATAGTCTTGGAACATTTTGATTCCATCATTGGGCACAGAGGACATTTGAACTCATATTTCACACTTAAGTCCTTGTTGAGCTGTGTGAGAGTAGGTAAAGGAGGCAAGTGTGGAGTTGAAAACAATGCATTCCTGCTATGAGCAGGAAAGAGAAATCTTCTTGTATGTAATATGTTGGGTGTTTGCGCCACATCGTTGAACACCAAGCTGCGAGGAATCGTAAACAGGTTGGTCCAATAAAATAAAAGTACAATGGCTCTCTTGTCTTCAAGGACTTGGACAGGGTTTTGTGTACTTAGGTGTATATAGGTAATACTTAGGTATTTCAGAAGTGTAGTTTAATGAAAGCAAGCATTAACCACTATGAATTAAAACATATGGAGACAGTAACATGAATGAATGTTTCAGATTGAAGAGTTTTCTTTCATGCTCTGCACTATCATTGTCATTATCATTGGTACAGGTATACATTATACTGTACCAAACTGCAAAGTGATTGCCATATCTTTAACTTTTTCCTGGACAGGAGCTTTGAACATTATTACAATCAATATTACACTCTCAAATCTTTCAGAGCAGTCAAAGTGCACCTGCCGCCCCTGCAGTGAGGGGGTTTGTGTGGCTGGGACACCAAGTAGAGGCCTGATAACTGCTACCAAAGAAAACGGTACCATCGCCCTGACGGCGGAAAGGCCGTGAAGAGGGACACGGCGTGGGCAGAGGTTGCTGCAGAATTGCTCCACTGGGAAATTAATTCAATAGTTCGCACTTGATTTTTAAAACAATTTATCTAGGAATAAACTTTACTCAACTTAATTCATCACATCAACCATCAAGGTCAATGAATACAGAAAGTGATGGTTTGTGGGTTAAATCTGGAGTGGATCCTGAGCCATCCTGCCTCACTTTCTTTGTGTAGGCATAAAGGGATTCATCGCCACAATAAAAGTCCTGTCGAACATTAGTACCGGATTTGTGTTTCACTGAAAAAAGGTTTTTTTTTTTTTTAGTTTTTTGTGTGTCTTTAAACCCCCCCAGCTAATCTTCTCGAGGTCTTATAGTCCAGGAGAATGGATTATTGGTCATAAGGTATAGTTCATTATGTTAAGGGCTTGTTATGCAGCATTATAGTTTAAAGCACGGTGATGGGCAGCTCCTGTAGGACGTTTGCATATTCAAACTTAATATTGTTTCAATAAGCTATTGTGAGACATTGTAATTATGCGTTTGGTGTGGGGTTAAATGCAGTGTTGAGTATCTCACCATCACATGCACTCATCATTTAATACCTGGTTGCATGTTAGCCTTGCATATGAGTGGTCAACATTGCATTTCATTTGCAGTGTTGCTAAAAGACAGTTAAACAAATAATAATAATAATAATAAATGTGGATTTGGATTTTTACCAGAAAAAATTATAGACAGCTGTGAATGTTTTCCGCAGTCATTTCTACATTGTTTATTGATGGGCTCCCTGTTCGGCTTTCTTTGCTCTAAGTGACATAACCTTAATGCACCTGTGATATTTTGGGTGAAACACAATACATATAAAAGGAGAATTGGTTTTAACACTATGCATGGGGGCCCTTCTATAGTGCAACCTTCCTTAAGTCATAGATAAGGAAGCAATGAGCTATTACACTTACTTTAGTCTGCACCTACACACTCATCATGTTATTAGTAGTGCCCATTTAGTGAGAAAGTCAGCCTTTCTTTTTATTTTCTTCTGAACATGTACACATTCATAGAATCCTTGTCTGAGGCAGCACGCAAGAAAGCTAAACCAAAGTGCACTACCAGCACAATACATTCCATTCATATTTGTGAAATAAATGTAAGCATAGTGGAACTTTCTGTCGTTATAACTTGTGTAACTCACTAAATTACAGTATGGGCAATGACTCCAAAATCCAATGATTAACCTCAGTTTTTCTAGTCCAAATAGCTGCCAGATTTTGTTGTACCCAAACATTGATGTACTTGCCGTTGGTACAGTGAATTATTCAGGATTCATTATTTTTCTTATAAAGTACTTTACATACTGATGGACCGATCGAAAAACATCTCTGAAGCAGTTAACTCTCCGCAGTCTTCCAAAATAAGTTTGGCTAAAGCTGTTAGCATTCCATTAATTTCAAGAAAACTGGCACATTTCATCATAAGTACAATGTTTCTGTAATGCACTGTGTACCCTTCCATCATATCCCGGGAAGTTATGTATGTAGAGGAATTGCATTACTCTTCAGTCCATGGAAGGACATGGCGACCCTTTCAACCTGTAGGTGTTGTGTGTGCCTGTGCGCGAATGTGTTGCTTCTGCTAAATCTCCAAACAAATACTGTGCAGAAATCATAAAATGGTGTGTGGCCATTCCTGTGGGTTTACTCAATGCTATGTAATTTACATATTGAGATTTACAAATAACCATGTTGTTTATAAGTATGGTTGGCTGTTCTCCCCATTTTTCATATTATTCATGCATGATATTAGGGGCACAATTAAGGCAATATTCCACCTTCATCTATGTTTAGTTACCTATCTCTGCTTTCAGTTGACTGGTCTCACTAGCGTGCAGTGCCAGTCCAAAGTTTAAAAAACTAAAGACTTCACTCATCAAATTTGAAAATTAATAAGAGGAAGAAGCGGCACAGGAAAAGCTCAGGCCCCCTCCATGCTTATGATCTGTCTTCTCTTTCCTTTGTGAGAAGGCCTGGGAGTCGTTCCGAAGTACCTCAACCACATGTGGTGGGTTGGCCAAAAAAACAAGGAGAGAACACACACAAAAACACATCTACAGACACAGAACACACACAAACACAGTCCTACAGTCACACAAACACAAACACAGAAAAACTACACACACTAGCACCACAGACACACCCACACCACAAACACACGAGACATTACACGGCCACCACAACATACAACGACTTCGGCCACGAACAAAGGGCTCGAAGAGGAGAGTAGATCCTGCAGGAGCGCCTTGAGCAATACCAAAAAACATGAGGAGAAAATTGAGGGCCCAAAATGAAAGATGTTGGCACACTGCAGAAGAATGATAGTCAGCATACACAGAAGTTCTCAGGCCAAAGGAATGAAATTTTGCGTGAAACGAATAATACTTTAAATCAAATTAAACATGTAAATTAGAGTATTAAAGTAAGTATTTTTTTTCAGTGTTCACTTCATTGTTATAGTAATTTATTCTCTCTTGTCAATAATTTTTAAACTACTTTTTTTTTAGTCTGTCTACCAATCAAAAACATTTTTTATTACGTTCACGCATAATTCTTTCTTTTTGCTCATACACTCGGCGCAAAAAAAACTAGGAAGGGAATAGCGTCATTAACCTATTTGCCATTTTGGTTGGAGCGAATATGTTTTTTTTTTTTTTTTTTTTTATGGCAGTGCAATTAGGGTGTCTGCTGTCGATTCTTCGCTGCTGCCCTTTCTGTATCTTCCAAGTTCATCATAGGATATGAAGAGGTTGTTGTGTTTGTTCTCCAAACTTCCTACACACCCATTCGCCCCTCCATCATTTATACCGCCTCCAAGTCTACTAAAGCATTTATGCCGGCAAATCTCTATCCATTGTGAAGAAGCACATAGTAACCTTGTAGCGAAGTGGGAAAACATGGGCCAGATAGCGAGGAGATGTGTGTTTCCAAACACCACCGTCTCGGTCTGGGCTAGGCGTGCGCAAGATGGTGACATCACAATTCCATTTGAACAGTCGATCAGTCTGTCTTTGAAGTTTTCTTGGTCGCCCTGACCCTTTCTTCCACGCCAAAACAGTCTCTAACTCACCATCTTGCGCCACGCCTGCACCACACCGAGACGGTGTGTTGGAAACACACATCTCCCTCGCTGGTTTGCCCACTTCGATACAAGGTTACTATATGTTTTTTTCACAATGGATAGAGATTTACCGCATAATGCCTAGTATACCTGGAGGAGGCGGTATGAAGATGTTAGGGGCGAATGGGTGTGTAGGAAGGTTGGAGAACCAAACACAACAACCTCCTCTATACCTATGATGACTGGAAGATACAGAGCGGCGGAGCAGCGAAGAATCGACAGCATACACACTAAGCACTGTCCAGATAAAAAAAAACCGTAAAAAAAACATTTAATCGCTCCAAACCAAAAATGGCAACATAGGTCAAGGCCCGCTATTCTTGTCCTAATTCGTTTTTTTGGCGTCCTAAGTTTCTTGGCGCTGACTGTATTTGCCGCAACTAGCTACTGCACTGAGTTTTATGATCCCGTTAGAGCCTGTGAATCTCACTCAAATACATGTTTTGAGGATTAAAAAAAAAAAAAATTTGTACATGCTTCTATAGTTTTGCTCAAATCAAACGATTATTCACATTATTCATAACATACTTTCGATCATACTTTCAAATACTATTTCTTTGAACCAATGTTTATGGGCATGAGTATATCAAAACCATTGGTTTTATTAGTGAAAACCTGATATGCAACATAAAAACACTTAATAGTACCTTTTTGGAATGGAACATTCTTTAACATTCATAGCATTGCATCGCAGTTGTAGTTAGCATATTTCATATCTTATCATTCTTCACTACGAAACTTCCATGTTCCTATCTTCTTTAGAGACATGGTATCATTGTCCAACTGTTCTCTTACATGTAGTTGATAGTTAGTAGTATGTAGTTCAGCAGATACACTAGTTATGGACCAATAGATCTCCTGGTGTCTGTTATTCCTATGTATTCATCCCCATCCATTCTCCAACCTCATTCCATCCCCTTTTCTCCTCCACTATCATGTTTCCTCCTCCTCCTTTTCATCTCACTCCACCTCATTCCATCCCTTCGATCAAGATCACATCTCAAGACGCAGTTGGCACCATCACAAACTCATTAGTTATCATAATCTCAGGAAAAAAAATGCATTTGTGAAATGTGTTTTGTATGTTTTATATTTTTTTTTACAAAAAATGTGACTGGATTTATAAAAATGATAAAGAATCACAACGCAAATTTGTAGAGATGAATTTTTCCTAACCAAATCAGGATAAGATTATTTACATGTTAATATCTAATATTGTCCTACATTACTCCATATCCCACATTACTCCATGAAAAAACCATACCAAAAAGGAAGACTTTATTTACAAACTTTTTTCAGAGTAATAGCAAAAAATCGCTGAAAAATCACTCCCCACAACCCTTGTTATGTAGTGTTAGTCAACCATGGCGTAACTGTGCATATTTGTGTACATGTAATACTCGCATTGCTCACGGTCTGCAATATCGCCCGTCTCCGCATGTGCTTTTATTTGCCAAGAACCTCATGCCAATGGCTGTTGAAAATATACACAAAGATGTTGTGATGGGATCCAAGATGATATGAAAGAGTGAGGGCAAAACTGAAATGGGCTCACAGAAAGAGTTGCTGCATAAAATGCCAGCATTATAGTCTGGCTGTAATCCTAATCCTCTTTTCCAGTCCAGCATTATTTGGCATATCATCAAATAGTCCTCGTCGCTCTTCTTCAGCTGCTATTAAAATTACAGTTTGGACGAAATAATAATTTTCATGGGGCAGAGCTGTGCCTAAATACATTATATGTATTTAAATACTAAATACTAAATACTGGGAGAAATTTATTTAAATAAATACTAAATATTTCTTACGAATGTATTTAAATACTAATTACTAATTATTACAATTGTATGTACATTTATACACACGTATGTACATTTATACACACGTATATACATATATACATTTGTAAATAGATTTTAAATACACACAAATTTTAACATGTCCCCAAAAAATTTATTTACTAGGATTTCTTTTGATTTTTGGTTTCCTTAGAAATTTCCCTCAGGCCTAAATTTCCAAAAAAAAGGAAAATTTCCTTGAAAGCTGGACACAATGATTCCCCTGTAACATCAGGGTTTGCCAGATAGATGGGCAGGTTGACGGCCCAAATTACGATTAAGGTATTAAATTTTTATATATGAGATTTAAACACAGTGTATTTAAATACTCCATTAAGATTTAAATACAAATGTTTTAAATACTCATAAAAGTAATTTAAGAACATGAATTACAGGTTCGGCATAAACGAGGTGTGGCTTAATAACGGCTATCATGGGCTGATCCACATAACCAGCAAGAATAAATTGTAAATGCCTTATTAGCATCACAGACTGCAATAAGGGTTAATAGTGTGTTTCCAGTTACTGTTTATATAGTCTGTCTGACTGGACAGATTATCGGTTACTTTTTCCACCTCACCTTGACGTCAAGAAGCCGATCAAGGAAGCAGCCGCTGAGACAGTGACGCACAGTCAAGGAATTTGGCGAGCGGCCCCGATTCATAATGCAGAAAGACCAACGAGCAAGGGACAAGGTCCCTCCGAATGTAGAGGAATTGGCGGGCTCTAACCAAGAACTCGAAACGGCGCACGGTGACCCCACAAATCAGGAAACGAGGCCGTGTTCCTTCTATCCCGTGACCGCCTCTCTAGAATAGCAACACGAACAGGCGATGTCGATGATCACAATCGAAGAGGACAGGGAGTTCCTGATGGAACAAAGGGCCGAGGTGCGGCGCGTCCGCATCTCCTCCACACATGACATGACGCTGCACACTGCGGAGGAGCGCGCTAGGAATAGTCCATGAGCCAAGACCCGAATTTTGGGATATCGGTACCACCCGGGGTGACTAATTCTCTTAGGTGTTTTTAGCTTGCTACATGTCTCTAGTTTATGTTTTGATATGATAGCCCTTGCACACTGGTAGCTTAATGGTCGTTATCACTTCTTGAATAGACACACCCTACCGAAAATTCAGAATTTTTTTAAAATGTCAAATTTGGGGACAGGAATGCCTAAATGTCACTAAAATGAATATAGTAATTGTCACATTTAATACAAGTCCTGTAAATACACACTAAGCATGCCATGGGCTTGTACTTACTATTATGGCCAATTAATCCTCCTCAATATCATCTACGTCAGACTCGGAATCTGACTGTTGTGCTACCGGCTCTTCTTCAATAGCCTTGTTCTGGCATGTCTGTAACCTGCACATGTCCGTACACTTCAGGCCATTGCTGAGGCAAGTACACTTAGGGAGTTCGGACAGTAGCTGCATAACAGCATCTGGTGCTGGTGAGCCTCGCATCCAGTTGACAGCAAGCTTGCCGTCCTCATCTGTCATCCAGCCGCAGTCTGTTGGGTTCGCAACAAATGGCTGGCTCTGCAGACTTCTCCTCCAGATCGCAGCCTGGTAGTTTGCACGTAGTGCATGCATGAAGAGGCAGTCCTCACAAGGAGGGAGTTGACTTGACTCCCACCTCTCCACGTCTCGCACAGAACAGCTCATACCGAAGCTTGTTCACCTCAGTTGTGTGGGTAGATGGCAGGTACATGTGGCAGGTGATTTCCTGTAGCTTCTCAAAGAGTTCAGAAGACACTTCCCATGAGCGCCCAAGTTCTTTGGAAAGCATCCTGGTATGTCTTGTCCATCTTCACCTGCTTGAGTGTCGTCATCTTCCCCCGGCCAGCGAATGCACTGACGGTATCACAGCCTGTAAAGGCATGCATACCAATCAATGAATCACACACGCTGCCTCCCAGTGTACGGCTCAGTGTGGTGATATCCAGGAATCTTGCCCGGTTCTTCGTCCCGCACTTTGGAAACAGGTGGGATGGGATCTTGTGGCACATGCCCAGACACAGGACCATGACGTCTGTATCCTCTGCAGTGATGATGACAGACTGTACCCAGATTCTGCTGCATGAAGTGCATGGAGAAGGAGGCGTGTGTCTGCTTCTTCTTGACTTGACTTAAGCTCAGGAGCCTCTTCCCACTGCTCTTTGGTGATCTTGAAGCAGAGCTGCTCACATGTGACATACAGCTCCTTGCCCTCGAGCTTCTCCCTGTGCTGTGGTTTTTTCCATTCTTCTACCAGGAACTTGATGAGACTTGCCTTGTTGGAGGAACTACCGAGTAACTTTCTCCACTGCTGGATGTTGTGCCCAGGTTGAATGTTCTTGAAATGGATCCCTGTGCCTGCATTTCTTTTGGCTCGTTCTGCATCTTTGATGGATGTCTCCTTGTAGACGTCAAACACAACATCAATGCGCCTGCTCTTAGCACCCTCAGGACAACGTGACTCAGTGCTGTGCCTGCAAGCTGTGAAAAAGTGTTGTCGTTTCCCTTCAGTTTCTGGACCAGGCTCATCCCATCAATTATGGTAGCAGAGGGCTCGGGGATCACCTCTGCAGGAGAAACATTCCTCTCCAACTCCCTTGCTAGGGCAGCCTTGTTGTCTTGCGGAGAGACCCATCACCGCTGGCAAGTGCCCATGGCAAAGGCCCCAGGGATGAGCCAAGACATCACTCATTTGAGCTTTCTGTTCTCAGCAACAAGGATCATCTGGCCAAATAGGTTCCTGTCAGCCTTCAAGATAGCCTCCTTGGCATGGCTTGTGAGCGTGGCTTCATTCTGATGTTAGTGAACGTTCTCAGTGTTCGTCTTCGTCATCGTGTCATAAAAACTGTATAGTTGGCGTATCGGTCTCCAGGCGCTCTTCCTTGAAGGCTTGATATGCATCTTCTCCTATTCTGTAGGCCCCTAGAAGGTCTTTGGAAAACTTCTGGTGGTGCTGTAGTCGCAGTTGACAAAACTGACAAGATTTTCCTTGCTCTGCGTTGAAGGGGTTCAACCAGCTGGTCTCCATCAGTTGAACTAAAGATTGGACATCGGCCTCATCTCTTCTAATCCTGGGCATCTGTAGGTCTGGGTGGCTGAAGTCAGTATACTTTTGGCCTACTACCATGGCCCTGAGCTGCCTCAAGTATCTGCTGCGATACTCCGATGTCAGGTAGTACCTGGCGACAGCTCCACCTTTCAGGCTGAAGCCTTTTGTGCCCCCTGGTGTCTGGGTGTCTTTGTTGATCGTCTCTTCGATGGTCTGGTCCACAGGAATCCGTCCAAAGGGATTCTTGCTACCGATCTGGACCGAAAAGCCACCTTGCATGAAGTGTTCATGGACCTCTGGGTGTTCAATGGGCAGTCGAGACATCATGGCATAGTAGTAGGTCAGGAATCGGGCATAGTTCACCTTGTTATAGGCAAAAACCACACGGTATCATCTGTCGGATTGCTCCTAGGTGAAGCATCCAGTTGCTTCTCTGGAGGCTCGAACCAGGTCCAGCATGATCTCAACCATGTCCAGGTATGACATCCAGAATGCTGAGAGGTTGTGTTCATCTCTTAGGGTCTCAAGATAAACTTGGAAGAGCTTCAGGATATGTGTGCATGATTCACTCTCCATCAGCTCTTGAAAGGTTCCCTGAGACACATTGCTACATAAACATATGTTTGCTCCTTCCAATAATAAATTATCCCCAAAATATCACAAAAAATCACCAAATATGAAATAAACCCCTAAATATGGGGAAACTTGAAATATACATCGGAATAACTCTTGTAGAGAATCAAATTAGCTACAAGAGCTGTTAGAATATATTTTTCAATTTCTCCCATATTTAGGGATTTATTCCAGATTTATGGGAAAATACCCAAAATTATTTTTTTTTAGGGTAAATCCCAAAATATGAGGAAATTTGAAAAATACCTAGGAACAACTCTGGTAGAGAATCAAATTCTACATAGGTGTCCAAAGTTTCGCAACGATCGTGTGATTGATTTTTAAAAAAAATGAGGAAACCCCGGCGTCACGCTGAAAATCTTTTTTATGGGTAGCACCCCCATTGCATAAAAAAAATCAGACTAAGCTACCAGTGCGGGAAGGCTATCATATCTTAATGTATTTACAGTCACTCTATAAACATTTTAGTACCATTCGTGTTTAGTCACCCCAGGTGGTACCGATATCTGGCCTGGCTCATGGACTAGAAACAGGAAGCGGAAAGGAGCCGCCAGCAAGATGCTGAAAGGGCGAACAGAGAGAGCCGAGAAGAACTCGTCGAACTGGCATCGAGCTCCAGCTCAGGTGCAGGCAGTGTTGCCAGACAGTCTGGTCTCAAAATCCCTAAATATTCGGGGGAAAATCCCCAAAAATCCCCATTTCATATATTTTCCCTACTTGTTATAAAAATGCTGAAATATATGCTACATAGCTACTCCACATGTAAATTGAAATTGCAATGTTGATTTTAATGTACGTACAAATAATTCATACTTTGTTTTACACAATATATTACATTACACATGAAGTAGCATAATTCACTTTTTTATTATAATCATCACAAGGACTGCAAAAAAAAAAGAAGGCAGTAATAGGATACAGCCTCATGAGCATTTAATAAAAAATACATTTAATAAAATTTTCTACTTAAGGCTGATGGGGATGATATATTTCCTTAAATTGCTTAGAAATATGATACAGAAATAAATGAAAATATTAATGCTCTTGGGGAACTTATATAATTATCCAACTAATATGCTGGACATACTGTACTAAGCCAGAAAGAAAGAATAGAATAACACATTTGCATACTAAATAATATCATAACTCGATTCATCATTTTCATGGTACTTGTAGATATCTGAAGTTTCATATGGACTAGTTTATCATTTTCAGCAAAATTGAAACATTCCCGACCTTTCAAACTACCGCTTTGAATGCAGAAGTCCAACTAGAGTTCTCTGGTTGAGTTTGTTTCTTACTTTTGTTTTTAATTTGTTTACAGATGAAAATATCCTTTCTGCTGTGGCACTAGAATGAGGAAGACGCAATAGCCCAGAAACAAAACTTGACAAATTTGGAAACATGGGGGTTTCATCACCACTCTTTATTTCTCTAACTGTCTCCCGGAAGCCTTCAACATCATTGATTTCTGAATCAGCAAGATCGGTGTTTCTTAGTACTCTCCATTCTTTGTCTAGGTGATTTATTTTGTCAGGACCTACAATTCCAGGAAATACACTAGCCAATGGACCAATGGAGACCACATTTCTAGACTTACTTTTTTGGGATCAATGATGCTCAAATTACTTCTTCCTTGCCGTCGGTTTAACCTCATGTTTTCTTTTAACCTTCATATTAATAATATTATTTTAAGCGATAAAATACATATTTTTTTCAGAAGCCTCAAAAGTCCCCAAATCGAGAGTGAATGTCCCCATGTCCCCATCAGTGCCCCGAAATCCCCCAAATATAGGGACAAATCCCCAAATCTGGCAACTCTGTTCAGAAGCGCATTTGTTCGTTAAAAAAAGACCTTTAGCCGTGGAATGTATCAGTACGAGGCTGCGGAAAATGGGGGGAAGCAATGTTTCCGTAATATCTCAAGAACCGTATTGGCTACAAGAAAACGTTATGGAGAGCAAAAAATCCTGATTTCAACAGGCTTCCATGTGGTATAAGCAGATTTGAATTCCATTGATAAATTACCGTATTTAAATTTGTTTTTAGGGCGTATTACCCGAAAAATATATCCAGAAATCAAGGGAAAATTGCATACATGCGTAAAACTTGCGAATAAAAAATGTACATTTTTCAAATTGGAATACGATTCCTGCAGAAACTCTCCATCAAGACATAAAAAATAGTTAGACGGATGAAAGAAGATGTATGGTGCATCAATAAGCTGATATAGTAAGAAATAGGGAAACGCAATAAAGGTAGTGTTCTGACCATTTTAAGCTGCTAAATTTTTTGGTCGAGTTTTATTGTCCTACAGACTTAAAAATGATCTCAATACCAATTGTACATCTTACGAAAACAATAATAATTGTTCTATATATTTTTTCACAGAACCCTGCCAGTCTAAGAAGTTTGAAGTTTTTTGATAAAAGAACGCATTTCCCGTATAGATTACGGGAAAAGTCAAAGGAAGCAAAGTTATAGAGCTCCAAAAATCCTGCTACAAATTAGTTTTAAATTCGCTCTCAGTCCAGTATTCAGACCGCCAAATGCCAAAAGCTGTTTTGTGCACGGCAACTGTGTGCAACGTGCACACCGTAACCCACAATTTTACAAACTTTATAACGTAAAATGTATTACATACACACAAGGGGGATATGTAGTAGCAGTAGCAGTACCCGATGGATGGATTGGTGACTAGGAGGCCGACAAATATAACTCGTCACAGGCAGCCTCTGTCTCTGACTTCTTACTCTTGTCTCTGTCTTCTATTGGAATAGTGACACTTATTTCTTACGGCGTCAGTCTTCCGAACCCATCCAGTTGAAAAGACCATGTCCCCGAGAACGACTGTCCCTTGCATGTACTAAGAAGACCAAAGTTGAACCAGACTGTGAACATGGTGAAGGTAAATCATTACGAAAATAGTAAAAAATGAATAAGGTTTTATCCTTTTGTCATGATTAATCATCATGCTGACCTAAAATTGATCCAGGGGTCTGTATTCCTTTCGTATCATTTTCTTTGGGGACTTACAGGCGGTTTTTTTTTCGCCAGTGGTCTCTCTCTAGTTCAGTGGTTCTTAACCTTTTGTAGTGCTCGTACCCTTTGAGATCTCATAATTTGTCTCGTACCACCGATCAGAAAAAAATATAATTAGAGTAACGAACCTTTTATTTCACTAACTACAATACTACATAGTACACAATGTTATATTTCAGTGACTCTTTTGTTGTTGTTTTTCATCAATTATGATGATTGAAAACGAGGTTCCCGAAGTGCCACACGCATGTCGCACTTGCATCCAGACGGTTCCTAGCCTTTGTTTTGAGGTGTAATTGTGTTGAAAAACGCATAAGAACGTGGTTGCAAATGGTACAATGACCTCCAGAGGTCTTTCTGCTAACTGTGGGAATGTTTTGAGTTGTGCACACCAAAACATATCTAGCTGCATTGATTCAAACTGTATTTGGATTCTGTCGTTGGCCTGCAGCTCAACAAGATCATCTTCTATAATAATATAAGCGAAAGTGTGTCTGTCTGTCTGTGTGTGTGTGTGTGTGTGTGTGTGTGTGTGTGTGTGTGGTAGGTTCCGCCCCCCGTGGCCCAATCACCTCATATGGCACATTTTTGGAACCGGGTTGACCAGGGGAAGGTTTTAAAGAAGTCGTCCAGACCCATTTTTTTTTTGCCTAATTATGTTGAATGCACATTCAAAACACCTAATCCACCAAAAATAATTGATTTCCAGGCCTCATTTCCGTAAAAATACGACTTTTGTAAAAAGCGCGAAAAAAAAAAATCTTCCCTCCAACAGGGCTACGACTGTTATTGATGACGTCAGAATAGGGGTAGAGCTCCAATGTAAACATCTGTAACACCTGTCGGCAAATGTTATGATGAGCGATTGTACTTCAGTGTCAGACAGTGAATCTGTCACTGTGACAGAATTAGAGTACGAAGCTCAATCTGAGACCGAACTAAATGACGCTGGTCGCGTATATGAGGAAAACGAACCTCAGATAGTCAGGGGATCCCAGCCCTATATGTTTGAGCCAGAGTACGAGGTGGATGAACAGGTGTTAGCAGAGCCTCAGGTTCAGCAGGAGGACCTGGCACTTCTCCAAAACACGGATTGGTAAGTAAGGTAAATTGGTAAATTTGTGTGTGGGAATCACAATGAAGGTACTTTCGAGAAAATCCTATGGTTAGTTTTGGAGCGTTACAGTCAAACGTCATTACTCGGAAACCACATACTAGCATTAACTATAGCATAGAGTTGGAAAATATGCGGCGGGAAGGCAGAAAGTGTGACAGCCAAGGGAGTGATGACAGATTTGTGATGCAGACTGCCATACAAGACAGGACTTAGACAGTCTGCATTGGTGTGTCTACCAAGTCTGCCAGTCTGGCCCAGTGGCGTAGCTAGGTATCTGTAAATGGTGAGGGCACTAGGCAAGCGGAGCTAAGGGACATTCTGATGCCACATAGAAGGGTCTAAGGACATATTCTAAGATCCGATCAGTGGTGGGTATTAGAACATATACAGAATACGGCAGCCATGGCCAGTTGGGGGCGGGGGTCACCGAATTTTCGTAGTTATGCCACTGATATGCCTGAGCGGAGATGCAATAGGTCTAAATTGTGAATGAATACAAGCCTTAATCAATTTAAAAATAATGTTAATTTATTCGATATTTACAATGCAAACTTCTGCACCCACATTTCCATATAACCAGTGAGGGGCCTGAGGGACTGAGGGCACACTGTACTATACTATAGTGTGCAGTGTACAGTGTACACTATACACACTATAACTAGATAAATTGGTAACAAAAATGTAGGCAACATGACAGACATTTAATCAACACTTATGTTAATATATATATATATATATATATATGAAAACTAAGGTTCCCTCCCCTTCATACAACCCTTGTTCTGCCACATATAACATCATAATGATAACAGTATTACAAGTTAGAGACACATTTTTGTAATTTATCATTGTTATAGAAGTTTCAGTTCGTTTATGGATCTGCTTCAAAAATGTAGTATATTTCCACTGAGTTATCGAGCACTATATCTTTCAGGTGCCGGTGTGGAAATTGCCAGCTAATGCCAACAGCTAGGGAATGTGTATGTTGCCAAACCACGAATATTGTCAAAGCAAAGCTGAAGGACTCCAACATCCCCAATGCTAACTTTAAGTGCATCACAGTGCACCCAGGATTTCCGGGCGTGTGTCTTAACCCTTGGGCATTGGAGGTTGCCTTCCTGACATACAAGCCACAAATGGTAACCTGCAGTCAATGGTGCCAATCATGAGTAGGTATTCAATAACATACTTACTCAACAATATACTTTTATTTTCTTGCAAAATTGATAATACAGTGAATTTCATGTGTAGAAAAACAGTGGACATTGTTGTTTGATTGATTGATTTAATGCCTAAAAAGGTGAATGTGCCAGACACCAGAGGTCATATGGCACTATGGCAAAGCATATAAAGGGGAGGGGTTAAAGAATAAAAGTGAAACGATGAGGGAAGGGGAAAGAACGGAATGTTACAGCAGGATGGTTCTATCAGATGTTCTATCAGATGAAAACTGATGAATGTCACTTCTGATTCGAAGTGGTAGATAGGACAACCTCTGTAGAAAACGTTGAGGAAACCACCACAGTTAGCACATTGTTGTTTGACATCCAAATTTTTCCCATGGCAGTCAGTTACATGCAATCAATCAATCATTTGGGGCATACGCCAAAGGGCGCGTCGCCTTGCCCACCCTACGGCGCCACTCCTAGTAAGCCTCCAAACACCTGGACCTTGGTCTTAAGCCAGGAGACCTCAGTCACAAAGGCTTTGCCTCCTCGTGCAGCGCCTCGAGCGCCATCACCAGGACCTCCAGCGACTCAGCAAAGATTACTGCATCATCGGCAAAAACAAGATCAGTGATCTTGGTGTTGCCGAGGGATGCTCCACAATCACTTTGATCTACAACTTTGCCAAATACCCAGTCCATACAAGTGTTGAAAAGTGATGGGCAAGGACGCACCTTGCCTCAATCCTGTATTTACAGGAAAGAAGCTGGATATACTACCTCCCCACACTTCAACTGCACTCTCAGTCCCAGAGTAAAAACCAGTTATCAAATCAATAGTCTTGCAGGAATCCCGCAAAGTCGCAGAAGATCCCAGAGTGACTCACGATGCACCGAGTCAAACGCCTTCTTGAGATCAACATAGGCTGCAAGCATCCCCTGTCGAAACTCACGTCGGCGTTCCACCAGGACACGAAGCGCTAGGATACGGTCCGTTGTTGACTTACCAGGTGTGAACCCAGACTGCTGAGGTCTCTGATGCTTCAGCAGATGACTGCGGATCAGTGTCAGCAATAGATGGGCAAGCACCTGCCTGGTACGCTGAGCAGTGTAATACCCGGTAATTGTTGCAGTCCTGACGGTCCCCTTTCCCTTTCCAGATAGGGGACGGACCAGCCCCCTTTCCAGTTTGGAGGAATGATACTGATTGCCACACGGCAGTCAGGGACAACATGCAACCGCGGATCATGGCCCACCCCAGCTTTGAGGAGCTCCGCACTGATCTTACAAACACCAGCTGCCTTCCCACCCCTCACTTTGCTACAGCCTCTCTGACTTCATCAAGAGAGGGTGCGGTTTTGTCAATGGGAGGATCGGCATCCACTACACAGGACACGGGCAGTTACCTTGAAAAGAAAAGGGTGTTTCAGTTTTAAGTCAGAAATAAAACATGGCTATGTTATTAAACCCATAAAACACAGAGATCACAATTCCCGGTACAGATTATTGTGATTATTGTGCGAATATGATGCAGGCCTAGTTATTACTAGCAGAACATTTGGTAAGCAATTCAAACAAAACACAAGTTCGGTACTGATCTGGTGTGCAGTGTTTTGTGGGCGGGCATTCAGAAAACAAGGTAAGGAATAAAGAAGAAATAAAGAAGGGTAAGGGTAAATGCATACAAAAACGATTCTACCTCCACAAATCCCTACACCCTGCCTACCTAGCCTTCAGAATTTTAGCAAAAAAAATAAATCACCATATATGGATGAAACTTGGTTCATTGTGGCTTTTGCTAATGGTGATCACGAATTAGGTCTTCGTTTTCAGATATACATAACATATGCTATACATACTACATAGCGATACATAACCTCTCAAATAAGCGAGATCTAATCTAGAGAGCTAATTCTAGCGAGACCCCCTCAAAAAATTAATCACTTAATTAACCTCAATATAGTTCCCTTTCCAGATAGGGACGACCAGCCCCCTTTTCCAGTCAAGGCCTAACCTCACGTACCAGATTTTCAAAAATTAATCGCACAAAAACTAAAACATACAGGCAAACACTATAATTATGATGCACCAAAGCTACTGGTTATGGTAATATTAACTACTAAAGAAACGGCAATAAAAGTAATCAAGTGATTGACAAGAAAAACAAAGGTCAGATTTTTTCAAAACACAAAAATCTATCAGAATAATATAGTTTTATCTGAAAATAGTGTCAACAAAACAAATCTTAACCATAAATACCATTCTAGTCCTTTCCCGCCCTTAGGTCTCGGAAGGAGCTTATTGGTAAGGTTAGGTTAGTAATACTTTTTTTTTGGGGTGGGTGGGGTGAAGGGGGGTTATTTAGAGGGAGGAGGGAAAGGCAGCATCTCTCCCCCACTTTATAATGACTTTTTGGAGGTATCTGAATATATCTGTGAAGGTCTGGAGAAAACACAAACTGTAAAGCTGCAGTTTAATAAAATACACCCTAGTGGCCAATACTCTCCTGACATAACTGCCCCCCAGATCCCCCTGCTAGTTAACTGACCTAACCTGGTCATTGATTACGCAACCTAAACTTACTGAGGGGGTTTTCTTCCCCAAGACCCTATTGTGTCATTTTTCATTTCCGACGCTGTTGTAGGGGTTAGAAATACTGCAAATAAGGTTTATGAAAATATTGCCGATAGGAATAAGACACGTAGTTATAACCGTCCTCAACTTATAGACCTGTTTATTTGCTGTAACCTGGAACTGTCGCCAATAGGAATTATCGCTGACGACAACGAGTGTTCCAATTGTTCACGTCGGCTTGTGTTCCCATTTTTGGCGACTGTTCCGGTTTTTTATCTTGGATGTTATATTACTCAATATATACATTTAACAAACTTTTACTGGAACTATTGCCGAAATTAGGATAAATTTCTAGCGTTTGCAAAAGAGCGAGTGCATAGGAGATATGAAAATTAACTAACGTAACCCCACCTTTTAACTCACTAACCTAACCTAACCCCACCTTTTAACCTAACTTAAGTCAAATTCGCATTAAAATGGATCCACGGCAAGGAATCAATTGAGGGGATGCAGGTCATAAGAGGAAGAAGAGTGAAACTAGAGGAGTATTACTATGACACGTTTACTCTTGAAAACCTCCGGTAAGCTTACGGTTAGGGTTGATGAGGTTTCTATGAACCATTAGTAATAACTTTGTGTGGGAATCACAATGCGGGTATTTTTGATTAAATCCTATGGTTAGTTTCAAAGCTACAGGCAAACGTCTTCACTCAGAAACCACATACTCACATAAGAGTTGGGAAATATGCTGCCCGTAAACACTTGCCTTTCTCCTCCCAATAAATATTTCATATCTCCAAAAGTAAGTATTTGTGACGGAAGCTCATTGAGAGAATGTTTCTTAAAATCTAACAAGGAAAACAGAACCAACCACACTCCCAATTCTGTATGGAATTCTGGTCCTAGTGTAAAATAATACTTTTTTTTCTTCCACACCTCCACAGATCCCTTCAGATACCTCTAAAAATTATAAAGTGGGGGAGAGATGCCCCTCCCCCCAATAAACGACCCCCCTGGACCCCTCAAAATTATAATATGGTTAATGACTAATCTAACCTCACTATAACCTAACCTAACCTCACTAATAACCTCCTAGCGAGACATTCCAAAAAAATAATGACTAACCTAACCTTTATCCTAACCAATCCTGGTAAAATTTTAGTTTTTTCCTGCAATTAGAATTAGATCGGAGCTTTTTGGTAAGGTTAGGTAAGGTTAGTAATATTATTTTAGGGAGTCCAGAGGGGGGGGTTGAAGGGGGCATCCCTCCCTCACTTTATAATTACGTTTGTAGAAGTATCTGAAGGATATGTGAAGGCCTGTCGGATGAAAGATAAATAATAATAATAAGGACGGGAAAGGACTCTAGAATTTTACCAGAATTAATATCGGCAACAGTTCCAGGTCCACGCAAATAATCAGATCGACAAGTTGGATGTTTATAACTACGTGCCTTGTAATGCATTGAACTGCAGTAGAACTAAAAAAGGTATTATTCTAGTGTTTGCCCATACTCCCCCTCTCCCACAAAACAAGCTTGGGGACCTGGGAGAATGCGGGATATTTGGCTGGGGTACAAAATAAGCGTCGCAAACACATAGTTTTTGAGTTTGGGGTGTTGAAAAAATTCAATAGAACTAGGGAAAATTCTTTGGATTTCTTCTGAGTCAAGAAATGTGTGTAGCTGCCGATCCTCACAGAATGATGACCGAAGTGTCGAGAACCCCCCCAACCCCGCGCTAGGAGGTTAGGTTATATTTGTTTAGGTTAGGGTAGGTTATATTTGGTTAGGCTAGGTTAGATTTGGTTAGGTTAGGTTAGATGTGTTAGGTTAGTTAGATTTGGTTAGGTTAGGTTATCGGACCAATATCGGTGGGTCAAGCCCCATGGTAGGTTAGGTTAGGTAATTTTGGTTAGGCAAATTTCTCTAGATATAAGGAAATTACCCTAGATCTAGGGAACTTTATCCCCTCCACAACTCTTAAATTTCGTGTTGCCGATGCATAATTTGTTCTCCACCCGAAAATCCATTCCCACAGATCCCCAAACTTGTTTGGGGGAAGTGGGGAGTATGGGAAACACTATAATTTTACCCTAAAAAAGCCACTAATAAGGGCGGAAAAGGACTCTAGAATTTTTCCAACCCAAGGAAAGCATAAGCACAAGAGAGTATGATACTGATAATACTCATTGACAGGCTTACCTTAATTACTTCCCGCTTCCTGACAGCAGATCGAGGACGTTTAGGAGCGGGTGGTCTAGTTGCTGAGCATGAGGCTGGTGAGACTGAGACGTGCGTGAGTACCTCGACGTCCCCAACCATGCCCATCAGGAGTCTGGCAACTTGGCACAGGGCCAGGGGCGGGGGTCAAGTTCTTAGCTCTTGTTTTGGTCGAAGCAAGAGTGGAGCAGGTGCCCTCCGGGTAGATTGTCGGGACCTGGAACTTATCCTTCAAATCCAATTTCGCTACATTCCTCATAGACACTTTCATCCAGTTGCTGTAGCAATCCCGCTGGAAGTGATCACTACAAATCCTTGCAAATGTCAACTTCCCTTTCCAATTGATCTTGTCCGCCGCACAAACCTCTTCCATACATTTAACGTTTTGGTATCAGTAGGAAACTTGTGCAAACTTCTCTCGAAGGCCCACAGCTGTCTTGCTGCACCCATAAAGGATGCATGAATCTGGCATATCGCAAAATAAATCAACAGAAACACCCAAAAATCTTCAAGTACTATATATATCTCCTGTGTTTACATCCCCTGAATCTGCGGGCGGGAGGCTTTCCCTATTCTACGTCACCGAGCCTGATCTTGAGTTGGCCGCATCGTCTGGAGTATTTTGAAAACCCTCGGGATTTTGCAAAATTTTGATTGCGGATTATTTAAAAGGGGCCCTGACTGGATGCAAAAAGTGACGACGTATTGTTGATATACTCGTTAATGGCTATGATTTGATTGCATTAAATCAGGAATGATGAAATGGTCTGGACGACTACTTTAAGCCCACTTATGAGATGATTCGATCTCTTTTTTTTTAGCAGCCTATTAGCGATAATTGTGAAAAAAAAAGTGGGTTGCGAGAATTGAGGAAACCTTGATGTAGGGTGATGGGTAATGGGTGAGTGAATGGGTGGGGTGATGGTGATGGGTAATGGGTGTGGGGTGATGGGTGAGTGAATGGGTGGGGGGTGATGGGTGAGGGAATAGGTGGGGGTGATGGGTAATGGTAAATATAAGCGAAAGTGTGTCTGTCTGTCTTCTTCTGTCTGTCGTGTGTGTGTGTGTGTGTGTGTGTGTGTGTGTGTGTCTGGTATAGGTTCCGCCCCCCCTGGCGCAATCACCTCATATGGCACATTTTTTGGAAACCGGGTTGACCAGGGGAAGGTTTTAAGCCCAATTATGGAGATGATCCGATCACTTTTTTTTTTTTTTTTTAGCAGCCTATTAGCGAGATAATTTTGAAAAAAAGTGGGTTGCGAGAATTGAGGAAACCTTGATGTAGGGGATGGGTAATGGGTGAGTGAATGGGTGGGGTGATGGGGAATGGGTGTGGGGTGATGGGTGAGTGAATGGGTGGGGGGTGATGGGTGATGGGTGAGGGAATAGGTGGGGGGTGATGGGTAATGGGTGAGTGAATGGGTATGTGGTGATGGGTAATGGGTGAGTGAATGGGTGGGGGGAATACATACATTTCTACATCCATGATTTCAGGAAAGTTAGAAGGGGCTATCTGGAGAGTCCGTGTTTGGTGGGCCGAAGGCCCACCAAACACAGGTGGTGGACCGAAGGGCCACCACCAATAGCCCTCCGCAGGAGCTAGCCAAAAAGTCCGCCCGGAGGGCGGCTTTGCGGCTAGTTCAACATATTACTGTTATTCATGGAATCGAGGTTGAACATTATATGGATCCCGTATCCATCTCTGTGCCACAGAAACCTTTCCATGGTGAAAGTATCCCTGCAAGGAGTGAATCAGCGCTTGCAAATGCTCTTTCACTTCAGTAACGATGGACACTTCCTCTGCAAAAGCAGCCTCATCTATTAAAGGAAAGTTAACAAAATTCCCTTCTTCAATGCGCCACATCCAAATTGGAAGTTTCTGGGTAAAGGCAAATACCTTCTCCGACACTTATCATGTTCAGCATTCTTTCTTGGATGGAGATGTTCAACTCGTTCAAGTGCGTGAATACATCTGTCAGGTATCTAAACAG